>JAVIWB010005891.1:0-83765 GCA_031893035.1 Dermolepida albohirtum | reverse complement strand
TCTTATATATATACCAGGTGCACCAGAAAGTTATTACCGGTTTTTCTAACAGATGTTACTAGGCTTAAGTATGCAATGCTATGATGTGACACACATGTCATTTTATTCTACTGACATCAAGCTTCAAAGCCATGCATGTTATATTTTGCGAAAATAACACTGTCATAGATTTATACCTCTTTCAAAATATAGAGTTTCGTGTCTGAAAAAGTGCATTTGTGGCACGGATCACTTTTCTTATTTAATCAAAAGAAAAAAGTCGCTGAAAGTCATCGTTTACTGGTAGATCTTTATGGTGTAAGACATGTAAGACGTGATTTTGACAATTCAAAAGTAGTGATTTCGATGTGCAAGACAAAGAACGTTCTGGTAGACCGAAAAAGTGCGAAGATGAGAAACTGCATGAGTTATTAGATGAAGACCCAATCCAAACGCAAAAACAATTGGCGGAAGCGTTAAATGTGGGCCAAGAAACGATTAGCGACTGATTACGAGTAATAGGAAATCCAAAAAGATAGATAAATGGGTGCCACAACAATTAAATGACAGGCAAATGGAAAATCGAAAAATCGTCTGTGAAATGCTGCTTCAAAGGTATGATCGCAAGTGATTTCTCCATCGAATAATGATGGGTGATGAAAAATGGATTTATTTCGAACACCTTAAGAGCAAAATATCATGGTTATCACCTGGCGAAGCCGGCCCATCGACTCCAAGGCCAAATCGTTTTTGCCGCAAGACAATGCTGTGTTTGGTGGGATCAGAGTGGAGTAGTGGTATTATAAACTGTTGAAACGTGGTTAATATTAATCGCTACCGACAACGAATTATAAATTTGAACCATGCATTGATAGAAAAGGTAAGGTGATTTTACAGCATGATAACGCGCCGTCTCACACAGCAAAATCGGTCAAAGAAGCGTTGAAAACACTTGGATATCGCACTCGCCATACTCTCCAGACCTTGCCCCGTCCGACTATAACCTTTTCGCATCAATGGGACACGCGCCTACAGAGCAGCACTTCGCCAATTTCAAACAAGTTAGAAAATAGCTCGATGAATTGTTTTTTTTTTGCAAAGGACAAACAGTTTTTTTGTGATGGCATCCATAAATTGCCTGAAAGATGGGCAAGATGTGTAGAATTGAATGGCCAATACTTTTAATAAATAAATTGTTCCATTTTCTTGAAAATTATGTAGTTTTTACGAAAAAACCTGTAATGACCTTTCGGTATGCCTGATATATAAAGGGTATACACATGTTTGGTTAGGACAAGTTTCTTAATACGTTATTTTTTTTCAAATAATAGATAAAAATAAATAATTAAAAGAATATCAAAGTGTATAAATTAAATTATCCATAACCTCCGTCCGACACGTTCCATCAAACCTTTATATATATTTTTTAAATATCAGTTATATTGGGGTATATTTGCCTATAATGTCTAAAACATTTGGTCACACCTGTATATACAAATAGGCAAATAAAATGAAGAATAATTAAAACAGTAATGTCTTGAAGTACATGTTTTAATTTTTTAAGTAACCTTAAATATCCACTTGCATCGAATTTTAAAAATAGCAACAATACCAGTTTGATAAAACGTTGATCTCTTAATTTTTCATTTTATGTCTTTCATAAAGACGAATTTTAAGAATAGCAACAGTAGCACTTGGATAAAATCTTAATCTCATAATATTTTATTTTACGTCTTTAATAAAGACAGCAAGCAGATGGAATCTCTATTATTGTTCAGTGGAACTGAACACAAAAAACTCTCAATTCTCTTTTAAAAAAAGCGTCTATTTTCAAACTGTTGACTATTTAGAGGATTAAATGTTCTTTTACTTCTTTATCAAGTGTGATTTATTGAACTTTGTTAGTCGAAAAGCATATTAATGCGTGTGGGCGTCAGATACTGGGGTCGCGGAATTCCTATAATGCATCGATATAACTTGAGCTGATCCACATGAAACAGTCACGATTTGTTTACAACACTTTCACTGTCAAAATGGAATGCAGTCGTCCGACGTTCATAATATTTTAATTTTCGTAAGCCGAATGGCAGCTGTGTATCGTGAGATATGTATGAAAGGGGAACGTGATACAAATTAGAAACGCCACTCTCACTGTTAGGAATTACCCACGTCAACTGAACAGAAGATACAGAGAGATGATAAAGTGTTCGTAGGAATTAAGAAGGAACACTTGAAGAAATTAACGTTGCAAAGACGGATTTTTTTTGGTGCAGACGGACGAAGCGAATAATTGTACTTCCTGTAAATTTATCTGGCTAATTTTTTGGCGAAGAAGCAATCGTAATTACATAACGTCTTCCTGATACTTTCAATCTCTCAGCGTTTATTAATTACGAAATTCTCGTATATAAATTTTATTGCAGGTTTACATAGATACAATATGGTAGTGACAGAGACGCTGCATTTTGATTCTTTCATAATTCTACGATTACGTATAGAGATTTATGATTTTATCAAATCATCCCTAATATGCCGTACTAAAGGGCTGTTACATAAATCCGTTCGGTTGTATACTATTTATTCAACGAAATACATATTCTAAACTTGTTAATAAATGTCCTTGTCTATTATTTTCTATCACTTTGATCCAATGTTCATGCAATTTCATAATACAATCTCTCCAAAAGGTTCAGTCTTTACTCTCGAAAAATCTGTCAAGGTTTTTGATGTCTTTTAAAGATTCGAAGTTTTTCCCATTAAGGGAATTTTGCAGAGAGAGATACAAATGATAACTGGGAAACACAAATTTCGTTGACCTAGATATGACTCTTGTTTTGTACTATCTTTTGGCATCTGAATTCAAAAACGACGACGGTTTTTGTCTATCACGTTAACTTTTTAAGCTATAGGATACCCTTTCTTTGTCCCAAAAGTTATGCAAAATATGCACACACAGGAAAATAAAGGAAAAAATTACCAACTATACTGTTTCCAGAGAATAATTTTATTCGCACAAAGGTTATACCCGATATACCGAAAAATCATTACTGGTTTTTCTAACAGATGTCGCTAACTTAAGTATACAATGTTATGATTTGACAGATATGTCATTTTATTCTACTGACATTAAGCATCAAAGCTATACATGTTATATTTTTCGAAAGTAACACTGTCATAGATTTATACTCCTTTGAAAACGTTGAGTTTCGCGCCTGAAAAAGTGCATTTGCAGCACGCATTACTTTTCTTATTTAATCAAAGGAAAAAGCCGCTGAAAGTTATCGTTTGCTTGTAGAAACATACAGTGAGCATACTCCAACCATAAAAACATGTAAGGCGTGGTTTCAACAACTCAAAACTAGTGATTTCGATAAGTGAGACAAAGAACGTTCTGGTAGACTGAAAAAGTTTGAAGAAGAGAAACTGCAGGAACTATAAGATAAAGATCCAACCCAAACTCATAAACAATTAGCAGAAGCGTTAAATTTGGCCCAAGAAACGATTAGCGACCGATTACGAGCAATGGGAAAAGTCCAACAGATGAGAAAATGGGTGCCACATCAATTGAATGACAGGCAAATGGAAAATCGAAAAATCGTCTGTGAAATACTGCTTCAAAGGTATGATTGGAAGTCATTTCTGCATCGAATACTGACGGGAGATGAAATATGGATTTATTTCGAAAACTCTAAGCGCAACAAATCATGATTATCACCTGGCGAAGCCGCTGGAAAGCCAAATGGTTTTGGTTGCAAGACAATGCTCTGTGTTTGGTGGGATCAGAGTAGCGTGGTGTACTACGAACTATTGAAACCTGGTAAAAAAGTTAATACTGATCGTTACCGATAATAAATTATCAATTTGAACCATGCGTTGATAGAAAAACGTCCAGAATGGGCCCAAACCGGCCAAGAAAGCGTTGAAAATACTTAGATGTGCATAATATCGCATTCGCCGTACTCTCCAGAACTTGCCCTGTCTGACTAGGTCCAGAATGGGCCCAAAGACACGGTAAAGTCATTTTACAGGAGGATAACGTGCCGTTTTATTCAGCAAAACCGGTCAAGGAAGCGTTGAAAGCGCTTATCTGGGACATAATATCGCACCAGCCATATTCTCCAGACCTTGCCCCGTCCGACTATCACCTTTTCGTATCAATGGGACACGTGCTTGCAGAGCAGCACTTCGCCAATTTCAAAAAAGTTAAAAAATGACTGGATGAATGGTTTTGCTCAAAGAACAAATAGTTTTTTTGGGATAGCATCCATAAATTGCCTTAAAGATGGGCAAGATGTGTACAATCAAATGGTCAATACTTTGAATAAATAAATGTTTCACTTTTCTTGAAAATTATGTAGTTTCTTACAAAAAAAAAAAAAACAGCAATGACTTTACAGTACACGTGGTAATTAAATGTTACGGACAGAAACAAAATTCTAAGCAACGTTTCATTAAATGTATCTCATTTAACATGTGATAGTATAAATAAATTTTCTTCATGAATAAGGATCTTAAATAACTTTCCTTCAACACAAGTAGCCAATACTTTGAATAAATAAACTTTTCCATTTTCTCGACAATTATCTAGTGTTTTTAGGAAAAGATCGGTAAAGACTTTCCGGTACACCTGGTATATAGTTTCTGTAACTTAAATTACAACCGCGAAAATATTCGTTCGAACATATATATATATATATATATATATATATATATATATATATATATATATAATAATTGCACAACAAATTGTTATCCAAAAAAATATTTATACACGAGAATGTATCTAATTTTCGTATTTGTTCAAGATTAGATAATGTATACCCTGAAATTTAGAGATAAATAATATCTATTAATATAAACAAAATGTATACAGACATTTTTATGAAGCCTATCAGAAGTTTAGGTATAAATATAAAGAAGTAAGAATTGTAAATATATTTCATTATTAAAAAGTGGATATTGAAGTTGAATTTGATGGAGCCTACAGTTGATTAACTTAATCACTAAGTATACACAGTGTTCATTTTGGTTCTCAACGGTACAGATCGCGTACGGAGTTTGTTTTCGTACGGGTATTTTTCGCGGTGGTTTACCAGGTGCGACACTTTACAATTATCTGCTGATTTAGTTGTCGAAATACGTATACAGAATTACGAAAGTTAATGTGGAAAGGGGTTATATATCAACCTTAGTGATTAAAAAAAAAAGTGGATATATTGTCAAACGAAATTTTTCCGATTGTAATTTTGAATTGCTTCACAAGAGCTTTTATAATAAAAATTTGATTTAAAATGAATCGGAGAATAAATATTTTGTATTGCTTTAATAAGGTCGCTCTGTATATAATACTATTTTTAGAGGGGTTCAAAAAAAAAAGGAAAAAATATATTTAGAAAATATAACATAGGAAAAACATCTTGAATAAGCATTTTCAGAAAAATTAAATCCTATTTTTTTTTAATGAAAAATAACCTTGCTAAGGTGTATGTGAAACTGTAACTCAAATTTTATCATTGCTTTAAGAGAAAAAATTAAGAGAAAGAATATCTAACAAATAATATTTACCATTTTGATGTTGAGAATAGTTGTCTAGAGAAAGTAATTCCCGCTTACCTGCAATGAAAAATAATCTATCACTAAAAATTAAAATAATAATTACCAATAATTATATGCATAAAAAACTACAAATATTTGAACATATTAATAGGTATTTGCCAAACTATTTCTAATGTTTACTCACTTTAGAGGCAAATAAATTTTAGTTTTGGTAAATACGCAATATTAAAATTTATTTGCCTTTAAAGTAAGTAAACATTTAAATTTAAATTAAAATTCGCTTCTACTTTTCAGCTGTTCACTAATTGTTGCGTAAAGTTTTACGAGGTATATGACTTTTTTATGTTTTTAATATTAACACAATAAGTGGCTTCACGAGGATGATTCGATAACCACGTGATTTAACGCAAAGATGGAAAAAAAATTTACAGTTTGTATTTAGAACTAATAATTCTCTTAAAAAAACACATAAAAGAAGACTAAACCTATAATAGCAGTAAGTTAGGGGCCTAAAAATTAATAGGTGGTGCTCAGGTGTTTATGTTTGTCAAACAGAAAGAAAGACAACCGTACATACATATATGAGAACGCAATATATATTCATAAAAAATGGATTCTTTTTTCGCTAATCAAACTGAAGGTCATAAACTAAATTTTATGGTGGATAACAAGCGCCTCCCTCTGTCGTCCACTATACTGAACGACAAAGCGAGAAACGTGTCTATCTTGCTTGTCGATAACTACGTTATTAGAGTGTATAAGACAGACGCATTGCGTAACGGCTGTTTGCCAATTAAAAAAATGTTAAAAGGAATCATTCTATTATTAATAACACCCTATCTACTACATATGTTTCACCGATATCACGGATCGTCAGGCACATTCACGGCACGTTCATTAATAAAACAAATCTGCCTGATGATCCGTGATATCGGTGAAACATATGTAGTAGATAGGGTGTTATTAATAATAGAATGATTCCTTTTAACATTCTAAATTTTATGGAATTTTTGTAAATTAATAAACTTAAAAAATCCAATAATTTAATGAACGACAAACTGACGTAAACGACTCTCCCCCATTTTAATTTTACTATTGTCAAAAATATTATTATTATTATTATTATTATATAAAAATTCCCTTACAGTTTTTACACTATACAATAAAATTTAGATTAACCATCTAAAGAAGCCACAGTGTGGTGAAAGAATTGTCGTGTATATTAATTAAAATAAAAATATAATTAGTGAAAATTATAACACTCTGTGTATTTATTAATTTGGAATCTTCAACACCATTCTGTAGAAGGTAAAATCATTGATTATTAGGTTAAATACGGTACAGAGCGATTTGTCAACTGGTCCATGTTTCGACAGTTCGTCAAAATGGACGTTTCATGTAGTTTTATGAACAATGGAAAAAATTGATGCGCAAGTAGTAATAAAGTGCTTTCATTTGAAAGGATTAACACCAACCGAATTCAAAGCAGAGTTGGATGCGACATTATTTGAGCACGCACCTTCTTTTTCAGTGGCTAAAAACTGGGTTTCCAAATTGAAACGTGGTTGTGTGAGCTCAAAAACTACGCAGTGAATGCCGAAAGTATTACGGAGATGTATGTATATCTAGGGGCAATCCAAAAGAGATAACGAGCACATCCAAAACAAATATAGAGAATTAAAGATAAAGCTGTACTGCCTCAGACGAGCAGAAGTTCATTGAAATTGTTTCACAGTTCTATGTAAATTATTCTATTTATATTACAATATTTTACTTTTTAAAGAGTACTTTCTTTTGACCAGATATATTGGTCCCTACGCCGAATAACACATTTAAATTTCTCCTCTAGTGTAAGTGTAAAATAATGGTCCTGCCAGGTAGTCAAAGAACTTTGAGAATCACCCGAAAAAAACAGTAGACATGAGGTTTTCTGTAGATGAAACCATTTTCGCTTTTTTTGGCGCATTTTCCCCTGCTTTTGTCACTAATTTGTAATGGTGAAATTATATTTCATCTACTGTTATGAAACTACGAACAAATTAAGCGTAAATGCGTTCTAAACTCTTGAGGAGTATTTTTTCGAATGCCCTTATTGTTGACTGTTAAAAGCGTGGAAAACTCATCAAGCGGAAAGTTTTTTTGACAAAACATCGTATAACATGTAGTCGACACGATCTATCGAGATCTTTAAATGTTACTTATTGTTACAAGGTCACGTCGATAACTAAATACGACACTGTACATTTTTGTAAAGATTACCTCAATCTTAGCAGTTTTTTAAGTATTATAGACGTTCATAATCTGTAACGGATTTAAAATCAGCTTATTTTTGCGGTCAAAAACCAAGGGTAAAAGTGGTTATAACTTTATAATAGTTCTAACTTCGATTTCATTAGTTTTCCAAACAAAGACAAATCTTATTTGCGCTGAAACTTCGAGGAACGTCACCTTAGAATAATATTTGCAATATCTCAGTTCTTCGGTTATGTTTATGCTATCTCACCCTTCAAGTTTTGTCCTCCCAACATCGAGAACTAATATCTTGTGAAAAGCACCGTTTCACGCTGATGCTGATTTATTATCAGATGGTGTATTTTTCCTTTTCATGGAATTAATACGCGTATGTTTGTTAGTAGTGTCTTGTCCTATATTAATGAAGAATTTGTTTGTTTCATTTGGATTTATTTTATCGGACAGAAATAAATTATTATTTACTATCTTTCTGTTTACCTGAGAACATTTCGAGCTCGCCTCGTATACGCAATAAAAACTTTAATGCAAAGGTTCATTGAATGCGAAAAAAATCTTCTTTAAGAACGTTTACTAATTAGTTTGCCTCTCGAAACTAATCAATATTCTTTTCAGTCACATTTATCTGTTGAGAAGAAATCCAGATATCCCTTTCACAGTAAGAAAATGAAGTAGCCAAGTCGTTTAACATTTACAAGTTCTCCAATAGAGACTAGAATTACATGTTTACACGTAAAAGATATTAAGAAATAGCTCATGAATTTGCAGAATTAATTCCGTTGCGAGAATTCTATTTATTATGTAACCGTCGACAAAGTTAATATCGATTCGAATAATGGAGTGAACGTGTGTTCACATTTCAATATAGAAACTGTAAACCGTAGGAGTAAATCACATGAAATTAACAAATTTAGTCAATCCAAAGTGAGGCCGAATAAGAAAAATCAACACGACGTGCATATATGCCTTAGAATAATATGCAAAACAAGATACAATATAACTGTACACCTCTTTAATTGACGGTACGTGTTGCTATATATGTTCGTGTGTATTGCAAGAAGCGGTCGGCCTTCTCTCGGGCACCTGCCATACAGGGAAGCAGTGCGTTCATTATTTCTTTTTTTACTTTTTTTTCTAATTTTACTTACGTCGGGTTACCGGTACTGTTGCTGTTGCCGTTGACCATACATTTATTAAAATTCGGTTTTTGCGAATCGGTTTAGGTCGAACAATAGAGCGCGTTTTTTTAACCAATGAATTTAGATTTAGATGAAAGAAGAAAAACCTTTATATAAAATTATGACTAATAGAACTGAAACACGTTCTAAAAGCGTGAGTTAGGCGAGCAAAAATACGTTAATTTGTTTTCAAATCATGTCTTTTGATAATTAGGCGTCTCTTGTACAGCAATTGCTTGTAATTCTTCCCTGATAGAGTTGAAATGGCGAATACCACAAATTAAATTAGATTTCTAACATTTATTTTAACTTAGTTCTAAGGGAAGCTGGTAATTTGATAATTAGGCGTCTCTTGTATAGCAATTGCTTGTAATTCTTTCCTAATAGAGATAAGATGTTGAATACCACAAATTAAATTAAATTTCTACCATTTATTTTAACTTAGTTCTCAGTGAAGCTGGTAATTTAAAGATGGAATAAAAAAGTATTAATCTTGAACAAGAACCATTTCCTTCTTTCGGACATTTACTTGTTTGTACGATAGAGGGAAGTATAATTTTTCCTCATTGTTCGCTGTATCGAAAAATATACGATGAACCTACAGAAATAGTTATTGAGATCAAATGCTGCATGATGAAAATTGAATTACTCATTAACATTTGAATTATTCTCTTGCGTGTACACTACATGGCTTGTGCCAAAAAAGTGATCTGTCCATATACGCATCTTGACGACTTAGTTGTAAAGGATTTTTCAATTGGAACAATTTTGTCTTTTAATACGGGTGCATCCTTGATCTGTTAACGTCAAAACGTCAGTCAAAGTTAACATTTTTATCATGGTGAACGAGCAAAATATTCACTATTGGATGTCCCTGTGCTAGTGAGATAACGCATCGGTCGAGGTATCGAAAATATCGCAGCCGTATGTATTTCAATATAAAATGAACCACATTGTGTCGAATTTTCCGTAAAGATCTTGGCTTACACCCCTACAATATCAAATTAACTCAGAACTGAAGACTTTTGGTCATTTGAGCACCGAAACTTCTCCGATTGGACTCTGCTAATTTTTGAGGAAAATATTGAATTTCGTCGAAAAATTATCTTCAGCGATGAAGCTCATTTATAGGTTAATAGTTGTGTCAATAGGCAAAATATGTGTTATTGGACAGCAACAAACCCACGTGTGCTTCAAGACTTCATTACAACCACAAAAAGTGACCGCGTGATGTGGATTTCATGCCCGAGGTGTGATTGGATCATATTTTCTCGTCCATAAAAATTATCGTCTTGTTACGGTCAATAGAGTTCGCAATCGTACCATGTTGGAAGACTATTTTTGGCCAGAATTGGATGGACTTGACATCAGTGATGTGTGGTTTCAACGAGAAGGTGCCACATGCTACACAGGTAGTCAAACAATTGATCTATTGAAGGGGAAGTTCGGTAACCGTCTAATCTCGAGAAATGGTACGGTTGAGTGGTCACGTCGCTCATGCAACTTAACGCCGTTGGATTTATTGTTATGGGGTTATGTTAAGTCGTTGGTTTATGCCAACAAGCCAACAACATTAGAGAAGCTCAGTATTGAACGGGAAATTGCCAAGGTTCCAGTCAATATGTATGAAAGTGGTGTAAAATTGACTGCAAAGAATCGATCGCTGCAAACGTGCTGTCTGCGGTTATATGAACGAGATCGAATTCCATAGTTAAATTTAACATATGTATATATTGCACCTGGCATAAATTTCAGTCCAATTATCTCAATTATTCTATGCTTTATTTAAATACAAAATTGTTATGTCCTTATTGAAAAACCCGATATAAAAAGTACATAAAATAATAAAAACCTGTTTCTTCATTAGTAAATAAGATTCGGTCGTCATAATGTCTGGTGTTCAAATAACATTTGAGCACTAGATATATATTTTAGGGATTCTTAAACGAAGACGGATGCTAAAACAGACAAAATTACAGTCTAGTAATAGTATTTTTTTCTCTGATTATGTAACACTATTACTAATGCTGAAGATGAAGAGACAATTTAGTAAAAAAACAAAAGTAAGCCCCAATATTATTCAGATTAACTAAATTCACCTCGTTATTTAATTTTTTTTAAACAAAATGTAATGTTTTTCGAATTTGTACAATATATACGAAACCTATGATTTTTTAAAAATAAATTTGGAATGTTTTCACCCTTATGGCTGACATTGATATACATATATCGCGATTCAATGTGTCTATTCCAGCATTAAAGATTTAAAAACATTAATTAATCCCAAATTAAGAGTTTCCAAAATATAAAAATGAATAAAAACCATAAAAGACGGATCACCCAATACACTTAAAATCGATTAAATTCAATCGAAACCTAACTTCTTAGTAAATCTGTGGACATTTATACAGTGCCTTGCCAAGGTTGACACAACACAAACAGGTATTGTGTTTGGCACAATACTTACATGGAGTATATATTTGTTTAGCCTTATATAACCATGTGTTTTATTCATGTACATGTACTTCGAACGTTTTTCTTTCACCTTAAGAGCAATGATGTGATACATGTGTAGTCCAACAAATGTTCTGGAACGATTAACTTGCGTGACCTACTTCAAAGAGACTCATTTGGGAACGAAGGATAACAATTTTTCATTGAAATTAGTGACGTGTGTGTATTGTATAGCAGTGTACGTTTATGTAAACAGTACATCAATTTTACTTAGGATTAAAAATAATACAATACAGAGTGATTCAAATTGGAAAGCCTATATAAAAATTTTATATAAATCATACGTGATACGGTGATGATTTACGTGAAAAAGGAATAGGAATTTTTACAAGAAAAAAGGAATACGAGGATAAATCTGAATGTGTCTCGAATGTACCAGAAGATAGCACTACGCGTGCTGGTCACTTGTCTTCAAAGCGCAATCGTTCGTACTGGTGATGTCAAATTTTCGAACAGATTGGCCATAAACACACACCATTACAATCGATGGTCCAAGTACAGTACCTGACAGTGGAAATACAGACACTTTTACGGGTCAAGAAATATGTAATACAAGCCATTTGTATTTAAATACATTTGAAATCGATTGAAAACGGATGTAGCTGTTCAAACAGGATCTATTCCTATAAAAAACGACCATTACATTATTAGGAAGATCCTTTCATTACCGGTTTTGTGTTAGGTACTTACTATTAGGGTCCAAAACACAGATAATAAAATATGTAAAAGCATTATATCTTATTTTAATCAAATTTTGGTGCTCGTGTTTTAATAAATATTATGAACTTTATAGCTTTGTAATTTATTCAGAATGGGAAAAGTGAAAGATATTATTAGCGTAAATCAAATTAAACCAGAAGCTTTAATAAAAACAGGCATATATTCGACCGACAAATTGTAATAATGTGAAAAGTTAAAAGTAAAACAGCACTCAAAAATAGACAACCTTCTGCTAGAGAATTGAACGCATGGAACAATCACGATTGTACGCTCCTGGAATCAAATGTCGCAGACCAGTTGGTTAGTTGTAATGAGCTTATTATCAGGAGGTCGTTTTTCATTTCCGGTTTCCATTAGTATCAAATATATCAATACTACAGTGGAGCAAAAAATAGATTTTTCAGAAGAATCTCGATTTCATTTATACTGATGACCAAATTTTTGGCGAGAAGTATTTTCATAAAAGACAAACAATATCCACTATAAATATCATAATATGAGAAGTCAGCAACTATAACAATAATACAGGAATGACGTAGGGCGTAGGGCTAATTCCAAAAATACCTGACCTAATAAAGAATACACAAAAAATTTGGGAAAATTGTTTTTATTTCTCGTCTCCTTTTAACTCGATACACTTTTCTCAGCGATGTTCAATAGCTTCAATACCCTTTTTACAGTGAGAATCGTTGGGCTCCTCAAAACTAGTCAACCGCAAACTCCACCTCTTCACTGTTGGCAAATCTTTTACTACCGATCCATTTTTTCAAGTTTGGAAATAGAAAATAATCCGAGGGGTTGAATCTAACAATAGGGTGCATGAGGAAGCAATTCGAACTAACTCGTTGATTTTGGCCATGGCGATGACAGATGTGTGAAGCGGTGCATTGATTTCATAAAATAAAACTTTTTTTCGACAAATGCGGCCGATTTTTCCTGATTTCATCACTCAAGCGCTGCAATAAGTTCGCATAATACTCGCCGTTGATTGATATTTCATTCTGAAGATAATCAATGAAAATTACCCAGGCGCATCCCAAAAAACTGACGTCACAATCTTGGAACTATTTTCGCCTTCTTTGGAATCGATTCAGCCCTTTAGGTCCATTGTTTTGGAAGGCGTGAAGTGGTGGACCCAAATTTTGTCCATGGTTATGAATAAACGCAAAAACTCGGTTTTATTACTCAGAAAGTTCGCCAAATACTCGATTGAGACGCTGTTTTTATTCCAGTGTGAGAAATTTTGGCATCCATCTTGCACACAGCTACCTCATATTCAAATTTTCAGTCAACATGCAATGTACAGCGCTTTTTGAAATGTCTACTATGTCTGCTACCGCACGCACTTTCACTCAACGGTCATCCAATACCATTTTGTGGATTTTTTACACCATTTCTGGCGTAGACACGTCCTTTGGTCGACTAATGTAATGTTCGTCTTGGTAGCTCATACGGCCTCCTTTAAACTCTGCCACCAATAATTTACTGTTACAAACGAAGGAACAGACTCCCCAGAGCAAGATGACCAATTTTTTTCATATTTGGAAATTCTCAGAGAGCGTTCATTGATGGCTGCCCAACAAATATTAAACAACGTAGCGTGATCAGGCTTCAAATTTATGCTTTATTAGGTTGGTTCTTTCTATCACGGTCATTCTTTTTAAACAATCGCCATCTATACGTTAGGTCGGGTACTTCTGGGACTACCCTCATGCATGCGTTATTATATACTGCTCAATGAATTCAGTGTTAGAATCCGTGTTCCTATCTTTCCTTTAATAATTATCCAAAGCCATTATTCAGTAAAATAATGGTATATTATCTGAAGGCTTCGCCTGATCTGAGTCATGTTAAAAAATTGTAGGATAACATTGAACACAGTCTATAGGATTACCAACTACTACTGAATAATTTGGAAGAGTTATGGAAACGCATTAATAACACCATAAAACAACTAAATTTATTGGAACGGTTGTTACGAGGGAGCGTTTTTATATTCGCGGAATGAGCGGGTTGTAGAGGGGTGAGTAGGCGCATTGGGGGCGTGGCCTGTGTAGCAACTCATGATTAGTATAAATACGAAGTTTCATTGTTATTAGACAGTTAGTCTTTGAGCTATCGTCAACCAAGTAACACAATCAGGAGTGAAAAGTGAAATATGGAAAAAATCGAATATCGTGCCGTTATAAAGTTCCTTACCAGGTAAGGAAAATCAGTCGCGACCATAATGAATGAGATGTCATTAGTTTACGGCGACTCTTGTCCACGAAAAACCATGGTGTACAAGTGGCATAGTTTATTTAAACAAGGAAGGGAATCCCTTGAAGACGACCCGAGGCCGGGCAGGAGCATTGAGGTGACCACGCCAGCACTTATCCAAAAAGTTGAACAAATTGTACTCGAAGATGCTCGACTAAAGAAGAAACAATTCGCAGAAATGGTTGGAGTATCCGATACAACAATTTTTAAAATCCTACACGATCATCTCGGAATGTCTAAGGTCAGCGCAAGATGGGTGCCGAGAATGCTCACGCCGCCGCAAAAACAACAGCGCGTAGAGTGTTCGCGTGCACTTCTGGACCTCTGTAATGAAGACAAGGATGGTGTATTGAGTGGAATTGTTACTGGAGACGAAACTTGGGTTCATCATTATGAACCTGAGTCCAAAAAAGACTCCATGCAGTGGCATAAAAAGGGCACAGCGCCTCCCAAGAAATTTAAAGTGTCACAATCAGCTGGGAAACTCATGGCAACGGTATTTTGGGACTCGGAAGGAATATTGTTGATTGATTATAAAGATAAAGGTGTTTCTATAACCGGAGAATATTACGCTTCAATATTAGTGCGACTAAAAGAAGCTATTAAAGAGAAAAGACGGGGAAAATTGACAAAAGGTGTTCTACTTTTGCACGACAACGCGCCTGTCCACAAGAGCCGCGTTGCGTTAGCTGCCCTGCATAAGGTGGGCTTCGAAATTGTGAATCACCCACCCTACAGCCCAGACCTGGCCCCGAGTGATTATTACCTGTTTCCGAAAATGAAAAAAGAGCTGCGGGGTAAAAAATTTACTGCCGATGATGAAGTCAAGGAGGCAGTTTCGGCGTATTTTGCAGATAAAGAGAAATCATTTTTTTATGAGGGTATAAATAAATTAATTGGAAGATGTGAAAAATGTATCCGTCTTGCAGGTGAATATATTGAAAAAGAAAAATAATTTGGTTTTTTTATTTCCACCCCTTGTCCCCCATTCCGCGAATATAAAAACGCTCCCTCGTAAATCGGAGAGCATTCAGTGGAGGTATGGAGGTATTCCTCTTCGTGTTGCAATCTCAATATCTAATAGTGTATATTAAATGACGTATGGTATACAACACATCCTAGTTGAGAAGCGAGCAACCTTACATTAAAACTAATTAATTATTTTATATTCAATAACATTCCTTTTATATTATTCACTTCGAAACTCTATTAATATACACATAATCACAACAGATACAAACAACTTCTTTTTACTTTCCACTGAAATTTAATTTATCTAACATAAAAATACACAAAGTATGCATAGATAATTGAACAAAAGATCTGAAACGAATCAATGTCCGACCTTGGTACTGAATCGTCTAGGTTCTATCGAAGACCGGTTATTCGGTATAAAGTTTATCAACTGTTGCTGCAAGATGTTAGATACTCAAACTAATGGCTTTTTAATGCGATGGGGACAAAAAAAAATCTCGCAACATTTTCACAAATTCAATTAAATAACAAATGGAATTCTATTCAGTTAATGTCACTTGAGAAATCGCGGGAATCGTGATAAAGCATCGTTGAAATTCTGCAAATTACTATCTAATTTAACAAGTGAAAAGATCAATTCAGTGAACTCACGGGTTAATAAAGAACATACGCGAGGAATTTTGGAAGGATAATAACGTTAAAGTGAGTTTAAATACGATGATGTTAAATTCTTGACAAGCCTAAGCTTGGAAAATGAAAAGAAATAACAAAAAATTACAATTGCTTAAGTTGGTTAGTAACTAAATAATTATGGATTTCACCAATAGATGACATTAGATATTTTAAGTAAATTTACGTATTTGCAACCCACATTGTTGTTGTAGGCGGGCAGCCTTTATTTGTCGTCTAAAATTGTTCATATTTTATTTTATTACGTCCCTAGAGAAAAAGTTGCATGGTAGGTTTACTAAAAGTATCTGGTTTACTTCATCTTAGCTTCCGGACTGTAACCGCATCCTCTAATTTGTACGTATTTTTGCTGCCGACGTTTCGTCTTCGCTTGCGTGAGCCCATTCTCAGAACATGCTGTCGCTGCTTTCGTTGTTGCACTGAAACTGGTATGTGTATTGCGGATGGGCTTACATTGGAGTGAGATTTGTCACGGATCAGTGAGGCATTAGGATTATGATTGAGTTGTTTGGAGATGGGGGATTGCAGGCGCTGTGTAGGGGATAAGCTGCTTTGTGTGAAGAGTAAGCGTCAATATGTAAACGACAGCGCAAAATTTGTTTGCTAAATTTCAATGAACATTCCTGTCGCCCAGTTGAAGTTTATGACGTTTATGATGAGGATCATCATAGAACACGTAATATTGCAAAAAAAAGTTAATTGTGTCAAATACATGTCTTGAAAGAGGTTTAGAAAAACTTGACTCAAAGTAACTTAACAAAATAAAAATCTGATATTATAAGGGGATTATAAAGACATTACCTGCTTTGAAATTTTACCACTTAACCAAACAATCAATTAGTAGATTGTGTAGCCTTTATTTATGGTTAAATAATTAACCAAGTTGAGCAGCACATTCCGCGAAAAACGACTTGAACTGGGAAATTTCGAAAATTGTAATCCAGCATTGTAATGCAAGATCACCTAAATCTGGTCACTTGGCAAAAGTTATTGGAATTTGGTTGGAATCCACAATATAGTTCTGAAATTCGAAAAATTAGATACCGTTCTATTTCATTCTTTGCAACACGTTTGACAAAGACTTTCATAATGATAATGATGCGAAAGAAACAAATGCGATTTAGTTCAATTCTTTGCCGACGAAGACCAGAAGTTTTACAAATTTGAGATTATGATGTTGCCCTTTAGATAGAAAAAGATATAATTCATAATATAATCATTTCTTGGAGTACTGTTTTTAAATTATTCAACCGCTGACAGTACCTCTCCGAATTTAGATTTTCATTCGGTTTCAACAGCTCAAAATATATTGATCCTCGAATGTTGCACCATATACACAACGTTCTCTTACTCAGGCTCAACTTTGGCTTAGAGGGAACAGGTTTTCCGGATTCACAATATGCCCTTTTTCTTACGAAATTTTCATAGGTAATCCATTTTTCATTCCCAGTTATCATCCGGTCCAAGAAGGGTTCAATTTTGTTCCGTGCAAGCAGAGATGTGTATATGATGACTAGATCATTCAAATTCTTCTCTTCTTCTTGAATATTTCCACACCAATCCTAGTTTCTGAATATGGTCCGAAATGGTTTGTTGAGCTGAATCAAGCTTTACCGCAATCCCCGATGTTGTCAAAAAATGATTTTGCTCTAACATGACTTGACAGTATCGTCGTCGTTCAAAGATGGTTACCCAGAGCGTGGCTTATCAGAACGGTCGAAATCACCTATTTGAAATTTTTTGAACCATTTCCTGGATGTTTTATCCGAAACTGTACCTTCACCAAACACTTTCAATAAATTTCTGCACGCTTCTGTAGCATTTCTTCCTTGTTTATTAATTATTTGTTTTGTTCTAAAAACGGACAGAACTTTTCGATAAATCTAATATTTAATTGATAATTTTTCACTGTGTATTTTTAATACATTTTGTGTTTATGACACGATATTCTTAACTAAAAACTTTATGAACATACTTTAATGATAAAAATTGTTTATTCTCAAAGTTTTAAACTAACACGACATACGAGGGTAGTTTGACAAGTAGTGAGAATGGAACACAAAAACGAATTTTTTAAAAACAAAATAATTTTTATTTTTCAATATATTCTCCTAAAAGAGCAATCCGTTTATTCAAACGGTGCTCCAATGCCCTTATGCCATCTCTAAAATGCGATTCCGGAAGGCTTGCAAAATACTCAATTACGAAGATGATGAGCTCCTCGTTAGACGAAAATTTCTTTCCTCCTAGTGCCGTTTTCAATTTTGGAAAAAGGTGGAAGTCGGAAGGGGCTAGATCCGGCGAATAAGGTGCATGCGGTACTAATTGGAAATGCAACTCGTGGATTTTGCACATCGCAACTGTACTGGTATGCGAGGGAGCGTTGTCTTGGTGAAACAGAATCTTTTTCTTTGCCATTCCTGGCCGTTTAGTGCGAATCTCAACATTTAATTAATTTTTGTAGAAGTTCTGCATAATATTGTCCGTTTATTGTGGCACCTTTCTGAAGGTAATCAATGAGCAAAACGCCTTTTGAATCCCAAAAAATTGATGCCATCATCTTGTTTGCCGATAAAGTGGTTTTCGCTTTCTTGGGAGGTGTAGAACCACGTTCTAACCATTGTTTCGACTGTTGTTTAGTTTCGGGTGTACTGTAGTGTATCCAAATTTCATCACAAGTAACAAATCGCTTACAAAAATCAACCGGATTCCGCTTATAAAGGTCCAAACACTCATTGGAAATGCGCAAACGAGTGAACTTTTGATCAGTCGTAAGCAATCGCGGCACCCATCTTGCCGTAAGCTTGCCGTTAAAATGTGGTGTACGCGTTCTATTGAAATGTTTACCATGTCTGCTATCTCTCTCACTTGAGTCGTCGATCTTGCGTAATAATATTATGGATTTTTATAATCATTTCCTTAGAAGTCACGATTTTGGTGCTCTAGAGCGCGCTTCATCAATACAGTTTGTTCTACCACGTTTAAATTCATTTACCCATCTACTTATTGTGGCGGATGATGGAGCAGATTCACCTAATGTTTCCCGTAATTCATCTTTTATTTCGGTAGCTTTCATATCCTTAATTACGAAGTATTTAATCACCGCACGATACTCTGCTTTTTCCATTTTAACAAAACGACGTGTTGCTTCTTTCTCAATCAGCTGTCAAAAATAAACTAATCAACCGATTTATCTAAATATCGGAATGTAAACCTATAAATAGGCAACCTAAATTACAGTGCATTTGTTTTACCAATTGGAGCGCCACCTATGTGTCATTCTCACTACTTGCCAAATTATCCTCGTATCTAAAACATTTAAGCAGCATTTCCCTTTCTTACAAATACCATCATTATCTTTTAAGTTAATGGCCTTTGATTATTTATTCTTCAAAGTTAAGTACATATTAAGACCTATTACCGGTTTGAATGTCAATACAGCTATTCCATTCTAGAACGTACAAATACTTTGATACAATTAATTGCATTAACTTCGCAATTAACCACTCTCTTAAGCACATGCAGCCAGTATGTGTACTTCCTCAGTATCGATTTTATAATTGCACCAATAAAACTTGTAAATATCATGAAGTACAAGTTCTCGACCACGTGTGACACAAATTTCACGATATCTAGCTCTTGAAATGAAACGAAAAAATGTTGTAAAAACCAGTCGCACTTCTGGTTCTTCTTGCCTCGAAACCCGCGACTTCAATCCACGAACATTAGTTATTTCAACTTTCGACAAGCATGTATACACATATACATATATACACACACACATATACACAAGACTTTAAGAAATGTATATGTACTGAACACATACAGAGAGAAGTGTACAAGTAAAACAGCGAATATGAAGAGATATTGACCTCGTTTCGGCATTTTCGGGTGGCAGGCAGGACTTTGTTTGTCCATTATTTGTTTAATAAAAGATATAAAGTCAAGGTCATCTGAACTCGAAATTAATGATTACGAAAAATATATTTTATGGAACTTAATTCTTTCAAATGGGACATGAAAAATGTGCGTAAGAATGTTAGGAATCTTAAAATTAATTATAATATGTCAAGCTTTTAAATTTCGAAATCGAATAAATTTTTACACCATTTTGTAGTATCATTAAATATCAATAAGCGTATATATAATAATTTAAAATTTTATATCCAAATATAGTGGAAAGAATTATTTATTAGATATAATTTGAATGGAATACAATGTCGTATGGTTATATTTCTGATAATTCATTTGATACGTTTTTTCCCGGGAACTCTTTCACCCTCTTTTATTCTTGGAGAAGTCAATAAATCGTTCCTTCTGATAGATGCTTATGATTTAGTAAAGCCACAGTATAAGAATACCCAGTAGCAAAATAGTCATGTACAGTGAAGACAACAAATCCAAGTAGATGATCTTCCAGGACACAGGGAAACCCGCACTCCAACAACGCGGCAAAATAAGAAAAAACGTCGACAATCCGAGCCAACTAAGAAAACAGAAACTATTTAATGACAATTAGAAGCACATTATACGAACACGTATCGAAGCGCAATTATTAAACCGTTGCTGTCCGATAAACATCGACAGGCGCGCGTGATCCGGGCACAAGAAAATTAAAAGAGATTGATCCAATGTTGTGCTTACGAATGAATCATCCGTTCTGAACCTCGTCATCTGGAAGGAAGCCAAAGTCAACAAATAAAGAATGTATTACACAGCGCACTGTAAACATCTCATGAAGGTTCATGCTTGAGGTTGCTTTAACATGTTTCGGAACCTTATGCGTATTTTAAACACAAATCGAATGTTAAAATTGCACCAGTGTATTTTAAAGACGATAGTGTAGATTAGTTTCTATAAGAAGACATTGATTCAAAACATCCAAGCAAAATATGTAGGGATTGAGAGATTGCAAATGGTATTGCATCAATGTATTGGACCTCATGGTCTCCCAGACGCTAACCCAATTGAAAATGTTTGGGCTCTTATAAGCAGAAACTTCGCGGGAAACGTCAATAAAAAATGTCCCATTATCTCTGGATATACGCTATGGCGCTTATTACCTACGGATTATGCACTAGATTTCATCGCATGTATGTCGCCATATATTTTCCTATTAGTCTTTTTGAAGGAATATTTGCTTGCGTTTCTTAATATACAGATTGTACGTACAAATACAAGAGTCGGAAATATTTGTTACAACTTACGATGGTGATTTTTTATTTTCAATGGATGCAGAGTAAAAGTTTTAAAGCTTTACTGTTTTTCAATGTAATTATCAGCTTCGTCTACACTCATTGCTAACGATCAGATCAGTCAGATGTCATTTTTAATAGCGCTTAACAGCCTGAACATTTGGGAACGGTTTTGACGGGGAGGCCAGAAACCATTACCGTGCGAAATTAATGTTTGAGCTCTGAAAAAAGGTCATCACTTCTGTCTCGAAGTAGGTTGTGGTAATATAGTTAAATGTTCTAAAAATGTCCATTAACACTGGCTACTGAAGGCTATCGAGAATGTGATGTATGTGCTCGGATAACACCATCGAACACGACAATCACCACAATTTTTACATTGCTTGATGTCCAACATTTTTTTAATTTTCGTTATGATCTAAACTTATGCCTCTAATTCTGATGGCGCTCTAATTGTGACTGTAGAATTTGGTCCACGCCTTAATCGGCATAATACTACGGCTTACAAAGGAACTTCGGATTCCCAGCATTCCAAATAGACAGAAGGAGTCTGTATGTTTCCAAATCTTCAATTGATGTTGTACCCATCATTATATTATTTTCTCCATATACAGCTTCACCTTTATCATGGATGTTTGATGATGTAATAAATCTGTGCTATAATTTTTCCGTTGCTCCGCGGCATTGATTTTCTTTTTATACAACTACAAAAGTCTTTTGGAGTGTTAACGACCTAATGAATTTAGAATTAAAAATATTTTATTTTCCTTGTTTTTTATGTCTATTATTATGTGTTTTACGTAGTAACCGTATTTATTCCTTCTATTGTGAGTAATTACGTAAATTAACGGACATATACTAGTTGACAGCAACTTTTGTCGTCGTGTGTCACTGTAGCTGCCGGGTAGTCGCATAGCGCTTCCCCCATAGGTGCAAAGTTGACAGTGACAAACATTTGCACGCTATTGGGGGTATGTGGGACCTCGACGTGTTGAACACGAAGCGAGGAATTTGGACTGTTTGTACGTGGGATATCAGCACGCAAGACAATTGAAATGTTAACGCAACAAAACGTCGAATTGTTGGACCATCCTCCGTACAGTCCGAATTTAAGTCCCGATTTCTTTACCGTTCCGAAAATAAAAAAAGGAACTGCGTGGTTTCAGTTGTTAGAAAAAGCAGTCGATGCCTTCAAAAACGTAATTTTGACTGTACCAACAAACGAGTGGAACAACTGTTCCAGACTTGGTTCGAGCGCATGCAAAAGTGCATTAATCTTCGTGGAGAATACTTCGAAAAACGATGAAGTCTTTAAAAGCTATCTATTTCAGTTTCATATGCAAAACTTAAAAGACAACCCACGTATTTCTTACGTATTGGAAATATTAGATTTATACAAACAAAACTATTTGAAGAGCTTCTTTTTTAAGTATTTGAAATGTTACATTAATGCTTATAGATGTATTATAAACACATGTACCTCAACATACCGAACAGCTTGCTGTTCAAATAAAATTGTATAAGACATTTGCGTGTTTTATTTCATGCATAGAGCTTTTAAAACAGAAAGTTACCGTAACAGAGGATATGAAAGATGGAGAGACATACGAGGGAGCGTTTTTATATTCGCGGAATGAGCGGGTTGTAGAGGGGTGAGTAGGCGCATTGGGGGCGTGGCCTGTGCAGCGACTCATGATTGGTATAAATACGAAGTTTCATTGTTATTAGACAGTTAGTCTTTGAGCTATGGTCAACCAAGTAACATAATCAGGAGTGAAAAGTGAAATATGGAAAAAATCGAATATCGTGCCGTTATAAAGTTCCTTACCAGGCAAGGAAAGTCAGTTGCGACCATAATGAATGAGATGTCATTGGTTTACGACGACTCTTGTCCAGGAAAAACCATGGTGTACAAGTGGCATAGTTTATTTAAACAAGGAAGGGAATCCCTTGAAGACAACCCGAGGCCGGGCAGGAACGTTGAGGTGACCACGTCAGCACTTATCAAAAAGTTGAACAAATTGTACTCGAAGATGCTCGACTAAAGAAGAAACAACTCGCAGAAATGGTTGTAGTATCCGATACAACAATTTTTAAAATCCTGCACGATCATCTCGGCATGTCTAAGGTCAGCGCAAGATGGGTGCCGAGAATGCTCACGCCGCCGCAAAAACAACAGCGCGTAGAGTGTTCGCGTGCATTTTTGGACCTTGCAGGTGAATATATTGAAAAAGAAAAATAATTTGGTTTTTTTATTTCCACCCCTTGTCCCCCATTCCGCGAATATAAAAACGCTCCCTCGTAAGTCTGACAATTTTCAATGTGCTTCAAATAGAGATAATCACATGTAACATATTTTCACACTTTTAAAAATGAATTAGCTTTTTAAATTGAAAAATCAGACACGCATATTCTCAGTGTTTACTACTAATAATAACGTTACGATTAAGTAAGCGATTACATTTAATTTCACTCTAGACGTTACGCCGTAAAGAAAGGAAAAGTTAATTGTTTAATCCTCATTATTAATTCAGAATGTATTTCCTATATTTTCCCTTTTAACATTAGATAAATATGCATATATTCGCTTGCATTGAAACTATGAAAACGCTATTTTATTGATAAATCCTAACATATTACCTACTTAAAGAAAATGATGTGTTGCCTTGGAATGTAATGTCGTCAATATAACCACTGTCTTTCCAGCAATTGATCGGCCGTATCTTTTAAAACTTTCACTCGAGACCAACCGTGAACCGCTAGTCTTTTATCCATCCGGAATCAGTAATTAATATCAGAATAGGGAGGTTTGAACGTGTCTTATATCGAAAACACGTTCCAAGCGGTACGTGTCTATGCAAATAGAAAGTCGAAACGAATATTCCACGGGGGTTATGTCATCTGAGTCATCGTCAGTTGTTGAGCACTTTTCTCACGAATCGACTTCATCTGATTGTTGGTCAGGTTTAATATTTTTATTGATGCGTCATTCCTTGCATTGTAATACGCGTTTCATATACATACATTAGTTTCGATATGGGATGAAAAGGAAAAATGCGCCTCGTGAATTGAGACATGACATTAAGAAATCTTTACAAACGACCGTTTATTAACAGTAGTTTTGATTGACAGGATGTGGATTATGCCTATACGAAGCGTGACAGATAACAGTATTGTAATCTTTAAGAAGCGTTCTCTTTAGACTGTTTAGACATAGCAAGTGTTAGCGTGTGGAGTGTAGATTTTAAATATTTTAATTTCGCGATTAACAAAAACACAGTTATCCAGCACGTCTCTCACCTCGTGGTTATTGTTCATCACTGCACCTTTTAGATTCACGTTTAATCCTATTTATGATCGATGCCAACATTAAGATTGACATTTGTTCTATTTCTTTTTCCATTCAATGCTAATAAGGCACCGCAAATCTTTTAGTAATCGGCTAATTTTTTGGGGATTTACGCCCAAAACAATGCAGATCATTTGTAATTAAATCTAAACATTTTGCGAATGTGGGTGAAAAGTCAATGCCCTCTGGTTTCGAAACTTCGACTGTTATTAAGAATAATTGCCATATTTTATAGTTTAGAAAATAAAAACTCTTGAATTTTGTGATATAAAATAAGTGTAAATTATTATTAATAATTATATGGATGCATTGCTACAAGCAAATACAATCGAATTACTAGGCAGTTGCCAGTAAAAAATTTCGAGATACAAACTGTGTATATATATAGAAAAAAACAAATAACTACTAAGGCCATTTATTGTACAATATATAATATGTAAGCTGTATATACCTCTGCAAAACGAGACCGCCATCATTGGAATCGATCAACGGATTGTCAAGTTACGAGGGCTGTTCCCTTTGGTCCGCCCGTAACCCATTTATAAACCTAAACAATTATTTATCTTCACGTCATATTGTAACCCGCTATGTATAGACTGACGCTACAAATTTACAAGTCTGAACCTGTTAAAGTGTGCCTATAGTGGACGCCCGAGGTCGAGAGAGTTACATATCAGTATCAAAAGGGATCGTGTCGAGCAACGAGCTGTGATTAAATATTTGCTTTTAAAAAAGATGAACCCAACTGAAATTCATCAAGATTTGGTGGATACATTAGGGCATAGGTTCCCAAACTTTTTAAAGGCATGGCGGCCTTAACGTTCAGATAATTTCCGGCGGTGCCCTTCATATGAAGCAAGACTGGGGACCTGATAATTTTAAGTTACAAATCTTAAATTTAAATAAATTCTATGCTATGATCTCTAAATTTAGCTTTTAGGTTTTTATACGACTTTATTTTTGTTTAAATACACTGACATTAAATCTAAAATTCAATATACAAAATGAATAGGATTTATTTTGAAAAAATCTTTATTGATTATATTTACAATCAACTGAAAAAGAAGCTGTATAATAAATTTATTTTTATAAAATTATGTTTTTCAATTTTTTTGCGTTTTGGCGAGGCTGTCGCGGCGCATACTTTGAGAACCCCTGCATTAGGGAAATGTGCAGTATCATATGTCATAGTTAAAAGGTGGCGTCGTGAGCTTAAATGTGGCAGACAGTCGTGTACAGACGACGCAGGTGGAGCGCCCATAATCGTCACTACCCAAGAAAATGTTAAAAAGGTCCATAATTTCGTACTGCAAAATCGACGTGTGACCATTAGACAATAGTTGAAAATATTGGTCTCTCATACCATGTGGTATATAATATAATTACTGCCGAATTAAACATGAAAAAATTGTCTGCAAGATGGATACCACGAATGTTAACAGATGCACACAAGGAAACTCGAAAGACATTTGCCTTTTACATTTGTCTTTTAACGCAGTGTAGACACGACAAAGAAAATTTTCTTGCAAGATTTGTGACAATGGATGGGTCCTGGATTCATCATTATGATATAGAGACCAGAGCAAGGAGGGGACACATCGAGGTTCACCAGCGCCGAGAAAATTCTACATGCAACCTTCAGCAAGGAAGGTCTGCTATCCGTATTTTGGGATGCTGAAGGCGTAATTTTAGTAGATCTCCTGTGGTCTAGTGGTTAAGACATATCCGGTAAATATTAAGTCGTGAATTAAAATCTCACCAGAAGAAAGCAAATTTCTTCAAAAATTCTTGCAACATATATGCAATCTTAAAAGCAGTGAAAATTTGAAGTTAGAATTTTGAATGCTTCTTTTTTACTAGCCACTTGAAATATACTTGTGTTAGTTGCTTCTGTTTTAATGATAACTGTATACGTATTAGGTTAAATATCAAAAACAAGACAAAGAAATTAGGAAATGAAAATGTATTACATAAAAAAACTATAAAATGGGGACTGTTAAATTAGTATTTAAAATAAATTTAATTTCTAAAAATGCATAAGTTGCAGGAACTTATTACATTAATGTTGTCTATGCTATATAAAATTTAGAAAAATTATTTTAATGTCTTTTATTCTAATTATGGAATAGACTTTCGAATCCCTGAGAACAAATTTATGAACGCCAAGCGTAAAAGGTACACATACTTCCAACAGTACACACAAGCAAATCTAACATTCCATTTATGTTCCTAATTAAAGTCTTTCAGGAAGTTTTCATGACTGAATTGATTGCCCTTTATATATTGTATTTAAGTGCGAGCACTAATTGATTTATGAACACAAGCTCTGTGGAAAGTTCATTCTCATTATCTGCAGATACGTCGATTGAGCGTGTAGTAACCATTATGTTTGAAAACATGCTCACTAAGATATTCGAAAAAATCCGGAATATTATTTTAAAACAATTGTAGCCGGTTTTGTATCCCGCAAGTGTAAATCGTGGATTTTCTAATATTAGATAAGAAGTTTCGATTTTAATTATTTCCATAAAGTATGAATCTCTCTTATGTTTACAGCTGTTTTTGGTAATTGTAGCTATCAAACGAGAGGCAAAAAACTATTTTAGAAAGTAAAAGTATCATTAGTTTCAATGTAACATTATTTTTTATATTTTATTTAAATTAATATAGAATTTAAAAGATGTCGAAGCAAACAAATGAGCAAAAAGAAATGAGCTGCAATTTGCATTTTAAATAAATTTGGCCGGTCAAAAGCAACCACAAGTACTGACGATCGTTATAATGTAATAACTTTGAAGCCTTAATTTGTGATTAACATCAGGACAAGATCCAAATAGGAGAAAGGAAGAAAGTATTAGTGGAAACAATAAAAACACGATTGTTAGCTACCAGATTAAGAGTTATATAGCTTCGGACGATTTACAAAAGGAAGTGTTTAACTTGAATGAAAACAGTAAAATTGGTCTATGGAAGAATGGTGAAATGAAGTTTGGGCTTTTTGAATATTTTGTGCCTCATCATCTTGGCTAATTAGCAAATAAACAATATATATTACCCACTTTTTGCGGATGAAACAACGGTAGATTTTTGCCTTTTCCGAAGGTAAAAGAATATAAAAAGAATATTTGCAAATTCTGCAAAAAAATGCCGTGCTATCTGAAGGAAGAATTGCTTATCAGAACTTTGTATTTCAGCAGGATAATGGTTCAAAATATTCGTGGAAATTACGTATGAACGCCCTCCTTCAAAAAAAAAAGAGCAGACAGTGAGTTGAAAATAATGGTTTAACTCTCTGCGAAAAGAGTTATAATGAAAGAGTTAAAAAGTAGTGTAAGTGCAGTGTATTTATCAAAAAATATGCAAATGAAGAATGAAGTGCTGGTCTGATTACAAATATTTAAAAAGAAATTTAGAATTCGGCATTTAAAAATAGGGATAGAAAAATTTTCATCTCTGTCAAAGCTAATTGATCCCTGATGATGATGAAGGAATTACAAAACAAAATTGAGCAAATGGGAATTACCCCTGATCAATTGTATTGTTCTCAAAGTAAACATCTGTATCGTTTCAAGAAAAGATAATCTTTTGCAGAAAACTTAAACGGTTAACACTTCTGGCACGTGCCTAAGTTAGTGAAAGGCATGATGACAAACTATTAACAGAGCAAGAAGCCCAGATTTTTAACGCAACAAAACATCAAAACAATTGTTGGACCATCCAGCGTACAGTCGGGACCTAAGTGCCATCGATTTGTTTACCTTTCCGAAAATCAAGAATGGATAGCGTGGTCGAATGCTTCAGTCGTTAGAGGAAACAGTCGATGCCTTCAAAAACGCAATTTTGACTGAACCAACAAACAAGTAGAACAACTGCTTCCAGAGTTGATTCGGACGCATGCAAAAGTGCACTAAACTTCGTAGAGAATTCTTCGAAAAACAGTAAAGTCTTTAAAAGCTATCTACTCATTTATTTTATATGCAAAATTTAAAAGACAACCCACGTAATAGTATACAACTTCATATCATTGGATATGCATAGTCTGTGTGAAAATATAGAAAACTCACTGGATATATTTTTCTTTTGCTTGTTATTTGTGCTAATGGTATTCAGTGTCTATTGTATTTCAAATATAATGCCTCAATGGCATAATGGTTAACGTGTACATATATAGGGAAACACAAGGACACCAATTCGAATCCATTCGTTGACAAATTCGACTCCACTCGTTGACAAATTCGAAAAAAATGTGATAAATTAATACAAATTGCATCAAAGGAGTTATCGCACTTAAAATAAAATACCACAAACTTTTCTAAAATTGAACAATACACTCATAGAGTACATTAATCTTTTCAAATAATTACAAAAATTACAATGACTTTAATGTGGAATCGATCGATGTGAAGACACAGTTTCCAGTTCGTTGGAAGAGGATAGGACTAAAGCAATAATGACTATAATGATAATGATGAGAGAATGGGTGATGGGCGTGATGTGACATTCCAAGCAAGGACGAATCAAACGTCGACCGACACTCACTCAGCTATCAAATGGGACGCGGATGAACTCGCTCCACTTGGCTTTCATTCGATGCAATATTCATGCGCTATTTATTTCTGACGTAAAATCGTTCGCGATGACCTTTCATAATGGAACCGTTTTCTTCGTTTTCGTTCAATTTCCTGTTACAGTACCAATAACAAAAGAAGAAATATATACAGAGTGGTCAGAAATTCACGGATAATCTTCAGGTAGGGCGATTGTATGATTAATTCTGTCATAAAATCGTTTTTGCTGTACCCACGCAAGCCTGAAGACGATTCGACGACTTATCTATTGCAGCACGCACTTAAAACAGGAAAATTTGCTTACTGTTCGTGTAAATGTTTGCTACGACTTTTTTAACAAACCACGTCCTCTAAAATTGACTAGAATTTATAAAGTAGTGCATTAAATAATGAAGTATGGCATGCTGCTTCTCAGCCAAACCTGGGCGGAATGGGCTTTATATGTAAGCATAGAATCCTGCTAAAACGTTCGATGTACGTTGTTGAAAAGATATTTGTTGATCTTCTTCACGACACCTTCATGTATAATTTCTTACTCTGCAATCGAAGTTTTATAACTCCTTTTTCATAAAAATGAAGATTTATTGTAGCTGAATTAACCAAACCATTGCCAATGCGGAATGGTGACCTCTTCTAACGCGTTTTAAAGATTCTTTAAACAACAGGTTGTACATTTTATCGTTTTGACTTTTAACAGATTTTTCCAACCTCTTTTTCTATAAAGCTTTCATCAGTAAATGCCTAATATGCATCTTGCAAGCAGTCTTGATGATATGAGATATTTCATATCTTTATTTTCTGTGACATTTTTTTTAAATTTTCGAAGTGAATTGCGGTCAATACGCGCTTTTTGGCGCTTATAGCTTAACGTGTCTGAACAGTGGTTGTTTTATGCCACAAGTACCCTGATTAACAGTTTCATCACCCGATATTCATTATATTGGGTCTGGGAAAAAGTTCGTGGCGTTTTTTCAGTAAAATTCAACTGGTCCCCGCATGGCGTGTGGACGAATTCATTTAAACCGAATATGCTCCATTATTATCGACAATGTTTCGCCATTTTTTTGGTAGATCCATGATCCCATCGGTGAAAAACTTCTGTGGTTTCTGGTCGAAAAACTGAATCAAGTAGTTTTCACAGGCTTCTTTTGAAACCAACTTAATTCCATTGAGAGAGTTCTGCAGAGATCGAAACAGATGATAGTCAGAGGGTGCTATATCCGGACTGTAAGGTGGGTGCATCAAAACTTCCCAACCAAACTCTCTCAATTTTTGACGGGTCATCAAAGAAGTGTGTGGTCGGGCGTTGTCATGATGGAAGACAACACCTTTCCTATTAATCAATTCGGGCCATTTTCTTTCAATCGCCTGGCGTAATCTCTCTAGTTGTGCACAGTAGAGTTGAGAATCAATCGTCTGACCAGTTGGAAGTAGCTCGTAGTGGACGATTCCCCTCCAGTCCCACCATACACACAACATCACTTTTTTTGGCGTCAATGTTGGCTTAGCGAACGCTTGTGACGGCTCACTATCCTTTATCCACGATCTTTTACGCTTCCGATTATCGTACGTAATCCATTTTTCATCTCCGGTTATTAAACGTTTCAGAAACGGCTCGATTTCATTCCGTTTCAGCAGCGCATCGCAGATGTTAATTCGGTCCATCATGTTTTTCACGCTCAACTCATGAGGAACCCATACGTCAAGCTTTTTTTTGTAACCAGCTTTGTGTAAATGGTTCAAAACAGTTTTGTGGTCAATGCCTAGCTCCATGCCAATATCGACACTGCTGATATGCTTATCTTGTTGGACTTTTTCAAGAATTTCATCAGATTTTTCAGTGATTGGACGAGAGGAGCGTGACTCATCTTTCACATTGAAATTTCCAGAACGAAAGCGAGCGAACCATTTCCGCGCAACAGATTTCGATAAAGTATCTTCACCGTACACAGCACAAATTTTATCACAAGCCTGCGCAGCGTTCTTCCCCTTATCCTAATAATATTGCAGAATATAGCGAAATTTCTCATTATTCTTCTCCATTTTCAAGTGCGAATAACTTTCCAACCACTGCACCGATTACAATGTTTCTACGCTCAAACTAACGTTCGGAAGGTCATCTAAAAAACGAGCCGTCGGTGGTGTCGCTGTGACTTGTTGTTCTTTAGTTATCGGCAACCAATGCCATCTATCGGGAAAAACGCCACGAACTTTTTCCCAGACCCAATATATACATATATAGTAGTAAAACTGAAACAACCACCTAAGTAACCTATCGCATTTTATTAAGTCCCATTTAATATTAAAGTATTAAATTTTAGTCGTCTAAAGCGGCAACATTTTCTGGATCCATAGCTTGTTGTATAGGGCTTTCCCGAGCGAGTGTAACATTTTAAAAATGGTGCTTTTTAGCATACGATATTTACGTAGCGTAGTTTCTGAATCATTCCAGTTCATAGTGAAACAATTAAAATTTTATAAATCACCACGTATATTAACACAGCAAAGTTTAAATCATGGTACTAGCAGAGAGGGCAAAATTGCACGATAGTTAATAAGATGTGCAACCGGGTATAAGGTCTGGGCAATAAAGTTAATCTACAATAGCTCTCACCTACGGCATCAGTTTATATTCTCTTATTGACTGATATGTGCACGGAGTTTTTTGCGCTGTTTGTAATTATGTCGCAATTATGTGGGGCGAAAAAACGAACATCGTCCCCCAAAATAAATAAGTTTATTAGAAATTTATCTACTTTGTGATAATAGTAAAAATGCTGCTTAAGGGGACAGAGGTTTTATAAATTATAATTATGCTATACTATAAACCATGAAAGTTTGCCGGTGTATCAATAACGCTGTAAAATACGAACATATACCGGCTTCTGTCTAATTCATCGGTAGTCATATGCGTTGAAGAAAAAAAGGGCGCAAACGTTTTTCTAATAGAGTTACGCGCTACATCTTGTCAAGAAATCGTGAAAAAATAGAAAGAGACATATGCAGAGCATATGTATTATGGACACGTATGTCACGTATAATACAAATAAAACAGTGTTTTGACTTTTGACTTATGAAGTTTGTCTTTTTTACGGTTCCGATATTGTTATATTCCTTGTATTTTACCGCTGTTATTTATTATTATTCTAACTGCTAATTTATCATATTTATTTCATCATCTTTGTAAGTTTACACTTGGGTAACCTAGGTAGGTAGCTTTTATATTGGTTATTTTTAACAAAACGGCGCTACGTGCCACAAAAGTAACGATGCCATCGCTCTTTTGCGTGAAAAGTTTCCTGATCGTGTGATTTCACGACGAGGCGATCACAATTGGCCACCGAGATCTTGTGATTTGACACCTATAGACTTTCTTCTCTGGGGCTCCGTGAGAAATAAGGTCTAATACAATGGCACCCAGGCAATTTAAGACTTCAAAGATAGAATTCGTGAAGTTATCAAAGACATACAGCTGCAAATGTGCGAATTGGCGATGGAAAATTTCATGAAAAGAATATGGTCCAGCAAGCGTAACCGTTTTCCATTATTAATGGTATACCCTCCTTTTTACAATTAAATAAACATTCGATGATTTAGCTTAAAAACACTCGTTTCTTTTTACATATCAAGATGAAATCTCTTATTGGAAGATCCGTTATATAAAGTACATTATCATATATGACAGCAATAGAAATATAGTACTTAATTTGACATCCTCACTTCCTGTCGACATCTTATTTCATACGACAGTGATCACGTGATCGGAAAACATTCCTGATTTAAACTATATTTATTTTATTTTATTTATCTACTTCTTGATGGGTAAATAATTTTGTTTTCTTTATGTATGCCATAATTGTAACACTATTTATGGGCGTATGTCCTTCAACGCACTATACATTTAACAAATGAACTTAATCAGATCACACTTTTGACCTACAAAGGTAACGAGTTTTGTCGAATTATAATACAACAATGGAAAATAGGGTATCATATTTTTTTGCAATTTAACCGGTTAAAATAGACATTATTACGAGAAATATTGACATTCATGAATTGTATTGAAATTATCGGGGATTTTATTGTTTACAAGAAATATTGAAGGAAGATAAATTTTACGATTTAATAGGATTTAGCAGAATAACGTTGTGTAACGGAATATTCTGAACGTTTCAAATAATTTGATTTGATAATAAAATTTCTAAGAAAATCATATCTCGTGAGACACTTGAAAATTAAGTTGTTTCTAAATTTGAACAAATTTAATTATGAAGAGCGTCTTTCCGCTTTAAGTAAAAATGCTATTCTGGATTATTAGATTCCATTTGACGACAACTGCGACTTTACTGCCTAGACAACTCAGCAGAAGATATCCCGACATTTATTGTATTTCATTAAATACTCATAAATCTTAACTTATCAGTGACTAATCTGGATTTTATACGTACAGCATGCAAACATTTTAATGTTTTGTTGCAGTAAATAAACACCACTAATTTACTGACAATACCTATTATTAAGCAAATAATTTCGTGTATTCATACGACATCACGTTCCCGTCGACTTTGTGCAAGAACAATAAGCCTGTGCGCAGTAACCGATGTTGTTGTGTAAAACGTATGTATACGTTGGGACTTATCTTTTTGCGTATTTAAAAAAATAATAGGACATCGATTTTTGTTTTGATTTAAAACGTACAGTACCGTCCATATTAGTTCGGACAGCTGGTGAAATTCAGTAAACTCTTCTAAAAAATAATGTAAATAATATATTTGCATATGGTCGTTTACGAGACTTATAACCAATTGCAGGCAAATATATCTATTAGAGTATCTACAAATAACTATATTTTGTGACTCACTACGGTAATTCCTGGAATAATCCGTACCGCCATAAAAACGATTTTTCGAGATAATATTGAAGGAACAAAACTTGCGAACCTTATTTGCCCTCACCCCAAAGAGTCTTGTGTCCCGAAATATGCATTAGTTTTCAAATAAACTTGCTAGCGTGCGCATCACTGAAAAGACCGTATTTTTTATGTGAACTTCTTAAAATGCCGAGAGGAAAATCAGCAAGTTTAGAAAAACGTTCTGTAATTATTGGTGTTCATCATGAAGGTTATTCAGTGTGTCAAATTTCCGAAAAGATACATGTTGATAAGTCAACTGTTAGTGATATTATTTGGCGACATCAACGCACGGGCAGTTTAAGGGATCCGGCACCTTCAGATCGTAAGCGAATAACATTTCACGCCGACGATGAGGGTATAAAATTGCTGAGTAAACGAAAAAGGAGACTGACAGCACCGGAAATCGCCGCAGAAATGAATCGCGACCGTGCAAGAAAAATTTCTGTTGCTACGGTGGAAATAACATTAAAAGCTGCAAATCTTCACGGCCGCATTGCAGTAAGAAAACTCTTACTTCGACGTGAAAACAGGCAAAAACGACAACAATGGGCTGAAATACGCAGAGATTAGACACTGGATGACTGGAAAAGGATCTTATGGACTGGTGAATCAAATCAAGGCGTGCTTTTGTAAGAAGAGTGAGTGGTCAAAAAACGCTGCGGGATTGTATACTGCCAACCGTTAAACAAGGAAGAAATTCTGTGCTTGTTTGGGGTTGTTTTTATAACGCCGCCACAAGGAACTTGAAGCGAATCGAGGGTATTTTGCGAAAGGAGAGTTATTTAGAAATATTGCAAGAAAATGTAATATCATCTGGGCTAAGCTTAATCAGCGATAATTTGTGTTTCTGCAGGACAACGAGAATTGCTTAGATAGCGAACAAAACAATAATACAACGTAAACCCCATAGAATTGTTATGGGATAAATTGGAGAGGAGAATGGGATAGTATACTTTGAATTGTGAGAACTGTTCTTCGAGCATTAGAATTACTTTAATTTGTATTATTTTATTTTATAAACATATATAAATAATAGGTTTGATATAAATTAGTTTAACTGTTGTCCCTTTTTTTAAATTTGAGTGTTCGAACTAATATGGACGGTAGTGTTCAATTTTACGTCTTTTTAAATAAAAAAAAACACTTTTTTATAAGAATAAAAGGTATATTTCTCAATAGAAAGAACCAACGAACCATAAAAAGTCCTCCGTTGTATATACGGGGTGATCAGAAATTCACGGATAATCGTCAGGTAGGGCGATTCTACGATTAATTCTGAAGTTGACAATACGACTACAGATACATATATTGTATTGAAATGAGTAAAAGAAGATGCGACAATGTGTATAAAACCATAAATAAATCAGTAGAAATGATATGACAAAATACAATAATAATGACAATTAACGTAAATGCTGATGGTCTCGTCCGACAATACAACATTTCTGTATTAGAATTGTCGACTCAGAATTAATCTTAAAACAAAGGACTGTCATAGAAAATCTTAAAGCTGCCTACCAAGAAAAAAAGTCACAAAAGTTTTCTGAAAAAAAGAGAATTCAAACAACTAACCTATGGGGATCTACCAACCAAAAATTACGTCATTTTCCTGAAGTACAAAAAAAAGCAATAATGACCTTAAATCTATCAATGGTTATCATAAGAACTTACCGAAAAAATTTGTTGACAGGATTTCATTATTGGAAAAACGTTGGAATAAGTGTATAGAGAAATAGAAAGAGTATGTAGTTCGGGTTCATTTTTGGTTTGATTTGCCGAAAATTTTAATATTTTGGCTGCATCACTGTATATTCCAGTGTTAACAATTTTGTGAATACTATAATTAGATAACTTTCATATTCTTCATCATTTTTATTTCTTATTATATAACTTTCACTGCATTGGAATTGTTTCATTACGGCCCTGTCTTAATACATTTTCTTATTCTATAAAACTATTTTCATATAATCTACTATTTCCCTTAACGATTTTGCCACAAAACATAACTTAATTATAAGCTTTCGCGTCGGCATGTCAATTTGTCGACGTTTGTGCTCCATAGGTACTGCTATCATAACGAAATTCACCTAAACACTACTTCAATATTCTATAATATTTCATAAAATAAGCAGAATGACACATACAATGGGTATTCTCCCATCTGAGGTATGTATGAGTATATTCATACGCTGGGGGAAGTACTTGTATGCTGAATTTTGCGGTGGTATGCAGTGTATTTACCTTTCTTTTTTTATTACAGTAGCATTAGTATTATTATATTTCATTTAGTTTTGTTGAAATTATAAACTATAATCTCTGTGTACATTGAAATATTATTTGTTTTTTATATTAAATAGAAATTTCTTAAAAATAATATACATTGTTCTAGTTTATTGCTGTACACTTAATTTTGCGAGTAACTGTATACATGTGCGCAAACACTTCTGGCTGGTAGTATAAGTACAAAGTAATTAATGTTTAGTTTATACCACAAGCACCACAAGATATCACTTTAAAAGAAACTAAACTCACCTACTACGTTTACTCGTACATTTAATGTAAAATATAAAGTTGATAACTCACCTGAAACAAAGAAAAACGTATATGTATACAACATTCGTACTAATAAATACCTATAGGATTAAAAAAAGATGTATGATAAACAAGGTCGTCTCAATATATCGATTTCCGCATATATTCTTTTAGATGACATCTCAATTAAGACACCGTATCATATATTAGCTCTAATATAGACACCAACCATCAAAGGTTAAAATCTTTATTCATGCCATTTGTACGATCTGACAAAGAACAAAAACACGGAAATTCGAAAACGGGTAATATTGGCTAATTTAAACGTGAACGAAATCTTAATTAGCGTAAATAGTTTAAAGTGGGAATTTATCTTTTTTATAAAAATGAATTTATTCGAAAAATTCTTTCTAATTATTCTGAGAAAGGATTTTCCTTTAAGAAAGTGACTATGTTTCACGTATCTAGATGCCGTAGAAAAGTTACCTCAAAAATTACACATAACGGTATTTTATCTAAGATTTCCTAGGAAAATTTCACCTAACATTATAGTCAAACTAACATGAATCAGATGGTTCGAATTCTTCGACAATACTGCAGAAATCTAACAACGATTCATAACTGTCTGTAAAAGTAATCAATAATCAAATAAAGAGCTACTTATTTATCAAATATTATGGCAAACAGTCGACATTTACAATTCTCAGAAGAATGAACTAAGGTTTTACCGTCCGAATATTTAAGCGTGTTATACGGAAGTTTGTATTAAATCTATTTTCTATTATGAAGACGATTTCTTCGAAATAAAATTGGATTAAAAATTTTTGAAATGACTGTTGGGATAAGCTACTTGTATAGTATCTAGATGGAATCTTTCTTAAAGTTGAACTCAATATAGTGAAACAGAATAATTTATTTTGAAAATTTTATATTTTCTTGAAATATTCAATATATGTACCATCGTAACCACAAAAAGGTTTACGATCTAAATTTCAATTTTTGTTCGAGCCGTAACGACATCAAACCGGAAAGAGTTCTTGTATGTTGCATGAAAAGAAACAAACGAACAATGGTGTGCGTTATATATAATTCAAATGGCAGAAGAGTTTGTTTACATTTCAGACTTTTTTCGCCGTTTGGACAATATTAAAAAAATTTACATAGATGTATACTTCACACCGCAAAATAGTGCAGAATTAGCATTTTGTGTACTGCTTTCTTTAGAATATTTAATTTTGTTAATATAATTTTAATTCCGAGATTTAATATTTCAAGTAAAAATTTCGGACGACATACCTTTTGATTTTTTTAAGTTAATACCAGTTTAGAATACTTGATGAAGATGATGAATTTATTAAATTAGTTATAATCAAAATTATTCTACTAATTTAAAAGCCTAAGGTAATGTGATGATTTGATGCAAAAACTTTTTATTTTGTTTGCGTTTTATTTTGTTATAGAAAATATTCTATAACAATTGTATTCATTAATAATTAAATAGAATTTAGAATTAATTTATAAGATAACTATTCTAATAATACGATTTTAAGAATAACGTTTATATAAATATATGTTTTTGTGTAAATATAATGATCTAATTGTTTAGATCTAAATTTTTTACTGTTAAGTTTCGATTTATTAATATGATGATTATATTGGGTCTGGGAAAAAGTTCGTGGCGTTTTTCCCGATAGATGGCATTGGTTGCCGATAACTAAAGAACAACAAGTCACAGCGACACCACCGACGGCTCGTTTTTTAGATGACCTTCCGAACGTTAGTTTGAGCGTAGAAACATTGTAATCGGTGCAGTGGTTGGAAAGTTATTCGCACTTGAAAATGGAGAAGAATAATGAGAAATTTCGCTATATTCTGCAATATTATTAGGATAAGGGGAAGAACGCTGCGCAGGCTTGTGATAAAATTTGTGCTGTGTACGGTGAAGGTACTTTATCGAAATCTGTTGCGCGGAAATGGTTCGCTCGCTTTCGTTCTGGAAATTTCAATGTGAAAGATGAGTCACGCTGCGGTCGTCCAATCACTGAAAAATCTGATGAAATTCTTGAAAAAGTCCAATAAGATAAGCATATCAGCAGTGTCGATATTGGCATGGAGCTAGGCATTGACCACAAAACTGTTTTGAACCATTTACACAAAGCTGGTTACAAAAAAAAGCTTGACGTATGGGTTCCTCATGAGTTGAGCGTGAAAAACATGATGGACCGAATTAACATCTGCGATGCGCTGCTGAAACGGAATGAAATCGAGCCGTTTCTGAAACGTTTAATAACCGGAGATGAAAAATGGATTACGTACGATAATCGGAAGCGTAAAAGATCGTGGATAAAGGATGGTGAGCCGTCACAAGCGTTCGCTAAGCCAACATTGACGCCAAAAAAAGTGATGCTGTGTGTATGGTGGGACTGGAGGGGAATCGTCCACTACGAGCTACTTCCAACTGGTCAGACGATTGATTCTCAACTCTACTGTGCACAACTAGAGAGATTACGCCAGGCGATTGAAAGAAAACGGCCCGAATTGATTAATAGGAAAGGTGTTGTCTTCCATCATGACAACGCCCGACCACACACTTCTTTGATGACCCGTCAAAAATTGAGAGAGTTTGGTTGGGAAGTTTTGATGCACCCACCTTACAGTCCGGATATAGCACCCTCTGACTATCATCTGTTTCGATCTCTGCAGAACTCTCTCAATGGAATTAAGTTGGTTTCAAAAGAAGCCTGTGAAAACTACTTGATTCAGTTTTTCGACCAGAAACCACAGAAGTTTTTCACCGATGGGATCATGGATCTACCAAAAAAATGGCGAAACATTGTCGATAATAATGGAGCATATTCGGTGTAAATGAATTCGTCCATGCGCCATGCGGGGACCAGTTGAATTTTACTGAAAAAACGCCACGAACTTTTTCCCAGACCCAATATATAAGGAATAAATAAAATCAAACAAAAGAATTATTCATATATTAAGAGCATTACTATATTTAGACTTGCTCGATCTGCCAACTTTTTGCTTCCATTATGTAAAGACCATCCTACATGAATTCTGCGTATATATTTTCACGTACATCGAAAACTTTTCTGTGGTACCTACTGTACTTTTGCTTTGTTTCTGTGGAAATAAAAAAATTTGGATGGTAGGTCGAAGACAATATAATGGACGATCTATCGATTTGTTGTTTTGCTCATCCACTGTTTGAAAGAGTGGAAGGAATGTGTGGAAGAACGTTATTATGAAGTAGGAACTTTTGTCGATTATCGTCTGTTTTTAAAAGACTTTATTATTTATCAGAATAGTATGTTAATATCATAACTAGAGCCGTCAATTCTTGGTAGGATGGGAATCGAGACGTATGTGTCTAATAAAATCTTGAATTTAGTACATCGCGTCAGCTCGGTAAGAACAGTTATAGTCTGTGTTATATTGTCATTTTCGTATATAGTGTAATAATATTAGAAGGTTGTGGTAATGCTAAAATTAGTAGAAAACGAAATATAACAGAGGTTTGTTAAAGAATTTCCAGACTTTAAATGCAATGGCCCGAAATTAATATTAAGAGTTATAGAATAAATATGTATGTAAATATGTATGTAACAAGCATATTAGAACTGCACAACATAACTATGGAAACAGTGACGCCAGTCCATATAATGACTTTATTTTTGATTTAATTTTGATATTTACTGTTGGTAATTTACCGTTTTCTTTGCGTGCTAAAAAACAATTTCGTAAATCCTGGGTTACATACAATTTTAGATTCATTTTGGAAGATTCAAACAGTTTATTTTTCTACAGGAATTTATGGTGATCCATCGATGCTGGATTTCCGTCTATCATCTAAACGCCTAGATTCCACGGAACTATAAAATAAATTTTAAGCATGAAGGAGATAACATTATGGTGTGGATCCATATTTTAAGTAGTGGAATCGATCCTTTCTGCAAAAATAACGATATTATGGATCATTGTATCGATTTATTTTGCCATTTTCCTGTATTGTTTTTTCGCGCTTTATAATTATTTGCTTTGCGAAGATAATATTTCAAAATAATAATGGCCCACACATTGAGACTGATTAAAGACTATTTAAGTAACAATGAGATTCATATCCATGGTTAGCGGGCCTAATCATCAGATTTGAAATTCATTGAAAAAACCCTTTTGTGATTTTACAACCAAGTGTTTTCGGAGAACACTTCCAAACCATGAAAGCTGAATAGAGTAGGATTCTTGATGGACGGATGTGTTTAAGTTAATAAAAAAATCAGGGTTCTTATACATGAAAAGCTTTTGTTGAAGCATATTCATTTTGGAAGACTAAAACAGCCTATTTTTCTACAGGAGTCTATGATGGTCCAGCGATGATGATTGCTAATTTTGTGTTCATCATCGGACTTGAATTGTTATCAACATGGTAATAATGAAAAATGGGTCGAAGCCTTATGTCAAATAAAATTTAAAGTATTTGTTGTATCTCCACGTATGATTCATTTCAGAATTAGATCAATTTGATTGATAAAAATTGTTATCTTTACTATTCCACTATTTCTATGTTCGGAAAGTTGAAAAAATCCAATTAAAGCATATTTTTTTCTTCGTAATTTTATTAACTGATTTAATTGAACGCTTCAGATTCAGACGTGATTAATCTGTATGTTTGTGAATAATTTTCACGCCCTATAGGGTATCAAAGTACGTACTATTGCAGTATTTCATCATCCTGATACAGACGTCCACAAACTTGAATTGTAAGCCTTCAAAGGAGCAGTAGCAATTCGTTTCAGTTTAAAAGACGATGAGGTCGTGTCGCGTTTGTCGGTGTGGTCTCTTGAAAACCGATCGAACCGAAAGGCGGCCTTAACGATAAATCCGCTTAATTACGGCACTGTCAGCGCACATTTAAGAGCAGCGAAAATTATGTACGAAGTTCGAGCGATCGAGGCGGGCGTTTATCCGAAAAAGGCTCGGCGAGATTGGCGGCGGACAGATTTGGCGAAACTGGTTCGCCAGAAGTATTTAAGAAGGTACCGAAGCAAAGGAAAAAAAACTGTACAACGTAAAATCATACATAAATATAGGCGGGTATATGTACATTCACGAATGAATGCGCAATAATCTATAGTAATATGAAATAAAGTGATTATAATTGTACTTGACACTTTTCAAAAGATTATGTTTTAAATGCTTTTGGTTACTGCGTCGAAATTGAATAAAAAAAATATGATTTGGTAATAATTTAAGGATTTTCTGTTGTCTTTTTTTTTAAATTTAAAAATAATTCAAGGAATACCTTACTGGATAAACTTGTAAACTTGCAAATAAATACGATATGATTGTATCCATCGAAAAATTAAAGTTAGAAAAAATAATATTTTTCCAACAGATCTATACTAGTGCTCGAAACTAAAGCAACAAATTCTTTCAAATACAAAGGATGTTCCAAATTGCAAAGACTAAATAAAATATAGATGGCGCACTGAATTTGTCTGGGTATGTGGGCATCTAGAAAGTGTGATGTATGACATTTATAAAAATGGCTTCGTACACGGTACAACAACGCGTTCAAATTGCTGAATTATTTTATGAAAATCAGCGTTCTGTGAAAAGACTTTTTAGAAAATTACGTGAATTTTGTGGTTTACAAATTGTACATCTGAAAGCACTATTGGTCGAATTATTAAAAAATTTCAAGAGACCGGTTCTGTGGAAGATCAAAAAAGTGAAAAATACAGTCGTAGTGGCCGTACACAAGAAAATATTAGTTCGGTTTGTGAAAGTGTTGCTGAAGATCCTGAAATGTCCATTAGACGACGTCCACAACAACTTGGATTTAGTGGATCAACAACATGGCGTATTTTACAGAAGAATTTAGCTCTGAAAGCATATAAGGTTCAAATAACATAGGAACTGAAGCCATTAGATCACTAAAAATGTCGTTCATTTGTCAATTTCATCAATGAACAATCAGCTGATTTTTCTCAAAAAATGTTTTCCGATAGGGCACATTTTGAACTTAGTGGCTATGTTAATAAACAAAATTGCCGTATCTGGGGTGAGGAAAATCCACGAATTATTCATGAGAAACCTATGCATCCTAAACGAGTTGCTGTTTGGTGTGCAGTATGGTCAGGTGGTGTAATTGGACCTTACTTCTTTCAAAATGCTGCTGGTGAAGCTGTAACTATCAATGGTGATCGATATCGTCGGATGATATTTTTGTGGCCTGAATTAATGAATATTGATCTAGAGGATATGCGGTTTCAACAGGATGGCGCTACACCTCACTTTGCACACGAATCAATTGATTTATTGAGAGAAAAATTTTCTGGACGTGTAATCTCAAGAAACGGTGATGTTAATTGGCCACCAAGATCATGCGATTTGACACCGTTAGACTATTTTCTTTGGGGTTGTGTGAAAAGTCAGGTTTATAAAAACAATCCACAATCAATTCCTGCTTTGAAAGATGAAATTATTCGTGTCATTGGTGTAGAGCTGCAAGAGGGGGCCATTTGGCAGATATTATTTTTCGCATGTAAATGCCATAACTGATACTTCAATTACCAATAAAAAGTTTTTGAAAGTGAATGCAAATTATGTGTTTCATTTATTCTTTAAAAAAACCGCGAAATTTGAAACACCCTTTGCTTTATTATGCTATCATCTTTGAATTTCCTAATGGTTTTGATCAATACAGAAACATAACTAAATAAAACGTGAAAAATGAGGAACAATACATCAAACAAAATAACGTCTATTTATTTTCCAAACCTATAGGAACTAAAACTACTAATGAGTACCGTTAATTAAATAAAAGAATCCGAAAATAATCAACGTGATGCAATTTTTAGAAAATTGTTATTACATCCTGTGGCCAGGTAATTTTATGCGCTTCTTGAGCTGATCTAATTATAATAAATATCGGTAGTAAACTTAAGACCAACGGCACTTAGGGATTTCTCCGCTTTAATTAGATATAGCTATTTTCATATTAATTATTGTTTACATACTTAAAATACACTTATACACGTAGATGAAACGAAAATGAAAGTATTCTTAAATCATACGACTTCCTTTTTTTCTTAATTTATCTGATAAGTTAGCTTGGGTAAGCCAACCGTATCACAGTTGTATTCACAGCAAAGGATATACACTCTTTTCTTTTGTTGCCGTAACTGAAACGAACCGGAACTTCCAGTGTTATCATCGTTATATAGCTTCACATCTCTTATGGATTATATGCAAATCACTTTGCTCATTAATTTGCTTTTTAAAGCCCTCTGGTTGTAAATCAGAAAGTAGGAATAAATCTACACAATAATACACTTACTTACATACACCTAGAAACGTTTTTATAACAAAAAAACTTCTTATTAAAGAGGCATTTTTGTTTCTGTAATTAACGTATTGTATTATTATGTATATGTTCAAAAAAATAATGTCAGAAGGGTTTTTTTTCTTAGATTACATGCTCCGTCATTTTTTCCCATTTCTATGTCTTTTATGTAACGGGTCTTCCATTAAGCGCTTCTTATATTTAAATTTAAACAAAACAAAGTGTGTGTGAGATACCATCGAACTTTTTTATTCGTTTGAATGGCCTATCGATGCCATTATGTATGAAATATAACATCGTGCAAAGTCTGCCGCGGCTTCACTGGGTGGCGGGCATCCCAAATGTCCAATTTTAGGTTATGTTGGCATTGAGGACCACTGTGATTTGTGGCTTATTCGCATACACCTGCGACTTAAGAAAACCCAAGAAAAACTCTAACGGTGTCAAATCGCACGATCTCAGTGGCCAGTTTACATGGCCTCCACGTGAGATGACCATGCTCTCAAATCGCTCGTGCAGAATGTTCAATGTGGCATGAGCTGTGTGGCACGTAGCGCCGTCCTGTTGAAACCACATGCCGTTGGTGTCCATATCAACCAATTCAAGCCAGAATTCAGAGGTTGGTAATCATCGACCTATAGCGCTCGCCGTTGATGGTGATGGCCTGGCCAACTTCGTTCTCAAAGAAATATGGACCGATGACGCCGCCAGCCCAAAATCTATACCATTTGGGATATTTGAGAATTTGGGCAAAGAAGAAAGTTTTCTGTAAATATTTGGGTAAGCATCTTAAACCTTTAATCATTAAAATCGCCAGTCACTCGCGAAAACGTCATTGCTGTGCGCAGGATCATCAACGAAGATCGAGATGTGATATATCGCCAGATTGAAGCATTATTCTTCAAAGACATCAATTCCAAAAATTTTGCATCAAGGATTGTGTGTAAAAAATTAGTTTCCCGTTGGATACCGCATCTGTTGACTGAAAAACAGAAAGCAGCTGGAGTGAATTGGTGTCAAAAAACACTAGATCGCTTCAACGGCGGAAAATCCTAAAAAGGTATACAACATTGTCAATGGATTTACTGATACGAGCTAGAAAATAAACGCCAGTCGTCTGTTTGGACGTTCCAATGTGAAAAAAAACCGACAAAAGTCATCCGTTCTCGAAGTTTCTCCAAAAAGATGGTCGCGACATTTGTTTCGAAAGCGGGTCATGTAGCAGCGATTCCTCTACAATGTCCTGGAACTGTTACTGAAGATTGGTATGCAACTATTTGTTTGCCGCAAGTCATCGTTGAGCTCCGAAAAACTAACCCTGAGCGACAAATCATCCTTACCAAGACAATACAAGTTCGCACACAGCACGCAAGACAATTGAATTTTTAACACAACGAAACATCGAATTGTTGAACCATCCGTCGTACAGCCCGGACCTAAGTCCCAACGATTTTTTTACCCTTTCGAAAATCAAGGACTGCGTGGTCAAAGGTTGCAATCATCAGAAGGAGCAGTCAATGCCTTCAAAACTGCGATTTTCGCTGTACCAACAAACGAGTGGAACAATTGCTTCTAAAGCTGGTTCGAGCGCATGCAAAAGTACATATTAATATTCGTGGAGAACATATGGAAAAACAATAAAGTCTTTAAAAGCTATCTACTGTTTTATTCCACAAAAACCAAAACTTACAAGATAACCCACGTACAACAATGACTGACATATATACATCGTTGAATGAAATTTTGAGATTAATTACCCATTTTGTGTATTTCTATAGCATTTATGAAATATTTTATCAATTTAGGTAAGAATATTCCAGACACAGAATCCATAAACTCAAGCAGCGTAACAACATGTTCATATTATCGAATATAAATATTAAAAACAATTAAAAACCTCTCTTAATGAATATGACTACAACGAATGTCATTCGTTCTTTTTCTATCTATCAAAACGGCAATTAATTAATGAATAATATCTTGTCGGTGATATATGTACGTACGGCTTGATAGGCCGTAAAAGAAACTCAAGGAATACCGAATTAAAAGCTTTTAAATGTTTAATTAAATTTTAATTGGCAAGGTCGGCGCCAAGAGATTATGAGACTTCTACTAGTCTCAATATGTACTCTTAGTTCATACGATCATGTAACGTAACTTTTACGTGTACAACACAAAAACAATAAGACTTGTTTCGAAGTTAATAAATACTGTAATAAAACTCATAGAGACTCTGGATAAGCTTTAGATTCATTAATAATACCAATATTTATTAGAGATCGTAAAAAATAGATTGTGCTGGTAATCAAGATATATATGTACGTGTACATAAATACGTAGAATTTAAAAGTTTTCCTTATGATTTTAAATCGGATATATGAACACAATTATATACAGCCAACATTGTAAAAATATGGGCAAAAAGATATGGTACAATGTTTTCACAATATGGACGAATCATCTTCATCATAATACCAGTCTTATTTAAACCCTAGAGTGTTAAAGTTTTTAATTGCTAAACTAATAAAAACACAGGTGTTAAAGTTTCAAAATTGTATATATGAACGTTTCACCATATCATGACTTCATCAGGTGAGTGAAAAAAAAATTCTTTTAGTAGTTTTAATCATCTGATGAAACCAATGTATTGTGAAATGTATGTAGCACCCGCAATATAATTTTTTCAATTTAAACGCTTATGTTTTTATTAGTTTAATGATGATGCACACTGTATACAGTGTGCTTTTTGGCCTTCAACGCTACAGATCGTGCGCGGAAGTTGCTTTCGTACGGGAATTTTTGCCGTAGTTTTCCAGGTGCGATACTGTTTAAATATCTGCTGATGATGACAACTTAGTAGTCGAAATACGTATACAGAATATGAAAATTAATGTGGAAAGAGGTTTTATATCAACTTTCAGTGATTAAGAGTTAATCCCAACTCGCAAAATGCTAATGAATGCTCAATACAACCTACAAAATATTACTCAGGACCATGAAACGCCGTTCGCACCGTTTTTGAACAATTTTATGTTCATGCAGGATAATGTGACGCCCCACATCGCTAGATAGGTTTTGAATTACTTGCAAGAGGTCGATATTCAAATCATGGAACTTAAATCTAATTGAGCACGTTTTAGATGCTCTAAAGTTTCTGGTAATTTTCACAAATTGGAACAAATCGTTCTTTTTTTAGTCGGATAATATTCCCCAAGAAGCAATTATAAATTAGTTAATAATTTAACCAGTCCCAACTGGAAGCTATCATAAAGGAGAGAGTTACAGAGCTATATGCTAACTGTACGTAACGATATCGAAAACATGATCAAAGCTGTAGTAAAAGATAGACAGTTGTGTTCATGTCGATGAAACGATAGATCGCATTCTATTTTGAATATCATAGTGCGTCTTCTAGATCCTGTTAAAGCGATATTTTCCATTGTATTGTCTAGCAAAAGATTGAAAAAGTGCAGTGGCGAAGAAATTATGAAGATAATGCTGGGTACGCGAAAAAAATTTTAAAAATCAACTGACCAACTGTTGATGTTTGTGAGCGACGATGCAGCGACAATGTATAGTGTAGTCCGTTCCCTTAGACACAAGTGTAAGAGACTTTTACATATGACGTGCAAAGTTAATTCTTTATACCTTGTAACATAAAGTATTCGACAATGTTATACAGAGGTGGATGCATTAATTACAAATACCAAAAATGTTTCTGAAATCTCCCAATCGAATTCCGTAGACGGTACCCCAGTATTCCTGAGCCATTAGAGTCAATTCTCACACGTTGTGGTTAAAATGGTTGAAAGCGGTTTTCAACACTGGGTTGTCATCAGTGGAGTTAACGCAAATCGTGAGCACTCTGCTATATGTTACAAAAATATGTGTGTTGTAGGAATGTTCGAGAGTGTTATAAACAAAGATTTTACCAGTGATGGTGCGTGTATAGATCCGTTATCTATTTCTAAAGATTATTTTAATTATGCGTGTTTTACATCCGTAGATGTCGAGCGGTCGTTTTCTAAATCTTTTCAGGATGGCGTAGATTGCTCTCCGAGACAAATGTGGTAACTTACATCATGCTGCAGATATTTTGTCAGTCTTATCCATTACGCGCTACGCAACATCTGTGAATGTAAGTGTGTCATTTACAAAACGAAACACCCATTTGTTCGTACACTCGCCTAAGTTACGATCTTGGCCCGCGGGAAAAATATCCCAATTCTAAACATGAATTTATATTTCTCTCATATAGTCCTGGTCTGCATACAGCCAGATAATTACAGCGTTGCCTTTTTGCGGTAAAATTTTAAATCGCTCATTCGAATTAAAAAATAGATTACAGTTGGTTATAGTTTCTGCGTGAATCTTATTTCAATAACACATAAATTTAAAAGAATTATATTTTGAAATCTAATTTCATTAATTCAAGCAGATATTTTATTATCTGGTATTCACATTTTCAGAACAATTAAATATAATTAATACTAAATTATTAAAAAATACTTTAACATATTAATAAGAAGTATATATACATACCACAAAGTACGTCATTGTAATAGCAATGTAAATACAATGTCATATTTTGGATAGAATTCGTATCCGGGGCTACCAAGGCCACTCTATGACTTGAATGTTATTTGCTATTTAGCGCCTACCTGATCGTACTCCCACCCTTCTCTTTCGCATTTTCGTTAACAGGTAATTGGCCTCCTTTATTTATTGCAACGAAGTCAGTCTCCCGTACATATTAAGTATTGTGTTTCGTTTTGAAATGTTGCCAAAAAAATCCAGTAAATTTACAATGTAACAAAATAAAAGAATGTCTTTAAGTTCATTGTAGGAGCATACTGATTTATAGAACGATAAAAGCTGGATTCATACACTCCGCGCAACATGAATAGGACCACCCGACTTGTTGCAAGCTTTCGGTGGTTTGAAAAACAATTCATTTACTAAAAATACAATGCAAGTTTGTAATGGTATGATATGGCAAATCTAAAAAATCGATTTGATTCTACTATCCTTTAACATGGAGTACCACAGGAGGCCACCTTAAGACCTATACTTTTTAGTTTTTACACTGCGAATCTACTATCAATTTATTATACTTTACAAATCATCTCTACGTTTATGATACAAAACTATAATACGCGCTTCCATGTGAACAATTTCCACTGAATTAGAAAATCAATATCCCAGTTAAACTCTATTTTTGCACATACATCCGCGCAACATGAATAGGACCACCCGACTTGTTGCAAGCTTTCGGTGGTTTGAAAAACAATTCATTTACTAAAAATACAATGCAAGTTTGTAATGGTATGATATGGCAAATAATACGCATTATTGCGCAATAGTGCCTAACGTTATGCATTGGGTGACGTAAGTACCACATACATATAAAATGCACCGCGCCGGTTGGATACGACCAGTATTTAATAGTAAGCTACCGGATGAGTGTCGAGTTACAACGTGTATCCGGATAAACAAACATCTGTAATTAAGGGTATTGTGCAACGATGGGACGACAGAAGTGCTTAAGTATGGAAGAAATTGGAAAAATTAAAGCGTTCCATCAAGAAGGGTATTCCTCAAGGGCTACTGCAAAGAAAATAAGTCGATCACACCAGGTTGTGAACAATTTTATTAGGGATCCCGAAAACGTTTTAAAGGGTGAACAACATCCGTTACAACTAAGAGAGAACGTCGAGCCATATTACGCGAAGAATCGAATTCGGCATTAACGGCAAGACAAATCGCGAATAACGTTGGAACGAATGCATCGGTAAGAACTGTACAGAAGTTACTGAAGACCTGTCCGCATTTAAAACGTTTGAAAATTAAACGACGTCGCACGTCTTCAGTTTGCTCAAGCAAAAATGGGGTGGACAAGAGAATGGCAAACTGTTATTTTCAGTGACGAGAAGAAGTTTAATTTAGATGGCCCGGATGGGTTTTCTTATTATTTCCACGATTTACGTAAAGATGAAGTGATTCAGTCACGAAGGCGAGCCGATGTTGGTTCAGTCATGGTATGGGGAGCTGTTTCCTATAACGGACCTGTTGATTTAGTAATAGTGAAGGGCAGACAGAATTCGGAAAAGTACGTCCAGCTGCTGCAACAGGTGAAAGACAAATTTTCCAACGTTATGGCAGGTGGGCCATTTATTTTCCAACAGGATAATGCCAGTATTCACACCGCGCGCATTGTTCGACGCTGGTTTCAAGAACAAGGCATGGAGGTTCTCGATTGGCCATCGCTCTCCCCCGACCTGAACATCATAGAAAATGTTTGGGGATGGTTGTCGCGTAAATTGTACTCCAATGCTACCCAATTCAGTTGCGCTGACGAACTAGAGCAGGCGCTGAAACGAAGTTGGGCGGAACTTCCCGTTGACTACTTGAGAACCCTGTATAATTTCATTCCATCCCGACTATTTGAGGTTATAAGAAATAATGGCAAAAGTACTCATTATTGAACAATAAAGTATTTTGTTATTGCAAACGAATCTTTTATTTTGTAGATTGGTCGTATTCAAGTGGCGTTTAATTACTCTACTTATTGTCATTAGTAACGTACATTTGCACTGACTTTTACAAAAATTATATTTGGTACCTACATACATCTTTTTATCAACCCTCTTATTTTTGAAAATAACAATTCCAGCGCGCTACCATGTTTATACCAACTACAAATGTCATATATGCAGTTGGTCCTATTCATGTTGCGCGGAGTGTAGATTTAATATAAGAAAACGTGTATTATATACTCTGTAAAAGTATATTGTAAACAGACAATACATTCTAGTATTTAAAATATTGTGATCACTGTATTCAATATTCTTCGTTCAGCATTACTAAAAATATTTTGAATATATCTGGAAAACATTGGTTATGTAGTGCTTCTTTTTTAATAAACAAATATACAATAGTTATCGCAAAAAATTTTACACTGTACACGAAATATATTTGCCGAATTCATTTAGGATGGTCTGTATTTGATATGTAAACAAAACTTTGAGCGTGTCTATAATTCATAAAATATCCTCATGGATAATAGTACAAAGTGTATTTTTATTTTCTTTTTAGAAGGTAAATTGTTAAGATTTTTATTCGAGTAAATATAGCAATGCGCAAAATACTAATCAAATGAATGAGTATGCAGAACTGAACTTTGTTACGTTTTTGATTTATCAGAAAATATTACTCTACCCCTAGAACTCCACATCTTTGTGAATATAGCTTTGAGCGAAGAGTAATCTTTCCCTGCGTTGACTCGCTGTCAATTGATTTTACAGCGGCTCCCTAGTTTATGTTAACTTATATTCTATGATGAGCAGTGGTCAATTTTTGCCACAGTTTACAAATACATGTCGAACTCACCCCCATTTCCCTAATAACCGCTTTAATGGACCAATTATTTTATAATAAATTTATAGCGCACTGTTTTTCTAATGTAGATGACATGGTGGTTGTTTATTCACCCGATTTGATGAGGTTTTGTTCCTTCCTTTTGGTTGAAGGAAGACTATATCTATCTACATCTCTTGTATATTAAATAACGCTGATAACCTGACACTTTAATTTATTTCATTAATATGCAGTACACCGTGAGTAACTACACCTTCCAAACTTGAATGTGTTTGCATACCAAGACTTTGTTTTTAATATTTGCCTGAAGGAAGCTTCGCATATAATAAAACTTAAAATCATTTACAACTGGTTATGTATAATTAAGGCACCTAAAGTGGTTTCCATTTTTCATCACCAGTCATTATTCGATGCAGAAATGACTCTCGATCATAGCTTTGCAGCAGCATTTCACAGACTATTTGTCGGTCTTCCATTTGCTTGTCATTCAATTGATGTGGCACCCATTTTCACATCTTTTGAATTTTTCCCATTGCTCGTAATGAGAGCTAAGCGTTTCTCGGGCCACATTTAACGTTTCTGCGAATAACTCCTGCCGTTTCGCATCTCGAAACTTTTTCGGTCTACCAGAACGTTCTTTGTCTTGCACGTCGAAATCACCACTTTTGAATTGTCGAAACCACGCCTCACATGTTGTTATGGTTGGAGCATGCTTACCGTAAGTTTCTCCCAGCAAACGATGACTTTCAGATGCTTTTTTCTTTTGATTAAATAAGAAAAGTAATGTGGGTTGCAAATGCACTTTTTCAGGCACGAAGCTCGACGGTTTCAAAGACGTCTAACTCTATGACGGTGTTACTTTTGCAAAATATAACATGTATGGCTTTGAAGCTTCATGTCAGTAGAATATAATAATAGATGTGTCAAATTATAATATTGCCTACTTAAGCCTAGCGACATCTGTTAAAAAAACCGGTAATGACTTTCCGGTTCACCTGGTATATGTAAAGATATTCATAAAAATCCTACTTAATTCGAAAAAAATCGAAACGATGACGCATTACCAAGAACACAAAGAAACTAGTTCAATAAAAGTTAATTAGATTTACATCTGTTGATGCAAGAAAATTGCATTTTCACATAAAATTTCCACATAACTTTCTGAGATAATCTAAAGTGTATATCCTTTCTTTTCAAAAGAAAAACATTACTACGAAATTTTCCACAACGCAAAAAACTATTAGACTTTCGCAACAAAGTGGTTGTTCATGATGAAAATGATAATCTATACATACGTAGCCTTTAAACCAAAAAAGGAATACTGAAGGTAAATACAGAAAGGAAAACTCTCTGTCTGTGGTTTCTTAGTATTTTTAAGATCTATTTTAACCATGAAAAAAATCAAATGTCATTCTATAATAATGTTAAATAATATAATAATAATACAAATTTTATGATTTTGTAGAAACAATTCCCATCGTTTAAACAAGTGTTCGTTAAAATCTTCCTCTTTCTTTGTTTCTCGTTATCCTCTTTATCTTCCATGTTAAGCCTTCAATATTTAACTATGGTTATCACATCGCCGTCGCCGTAAGTACTCTGTTGTAGTCTCGGCAAACTTCGTCTCCGTCTAATTAAACACTCATTTAAGATCTATAAATGTTAGGGAAGATGGGTGTCTATTTAATATACATATATTGCAATTAATCTAAAGCTATGTATTTAAAACGGAACTGTTATTTAAGGGAGCATTCTACTTTCTTGGGCAAACGATTTTTTATTTTTCATACATTTTGTTTAGCTTAATTCGAAGTTGCAAATATAATGTTATAAATAAATGTGCGTATATAAATAATAATGATGTTTATTCCTCACGTTGGAATGAACCAAAATGTTATAACTAATTGGTTGAAGTAATGACAATTTTTTTTAATAAAGTTATTACAAGTACAATCATTATGTACATGTTTAATATTAAAAATCTAATAAATGTTGTAAAGATTATGAAATTTGTATAATAATAAGATTATTTAAGTTTTATTACAATTATTATTATTATTACAATAATTATTATTAATAATTGTGCTCAATATATTACACATTTACCTCAGAATCATGAATTCGTGTTCCGCTCTGCCAAGATATCTCTTTCAAAGTATATTAAAATCAAATAATAATCTAAGATTTAAAATTTAATGAATTGAAAGTACGTAAACTCTTAAATTTTGCCTATCTCAAATAAACATGCTATTTTCATTGTAATTAAGATTTACACTATTGTGCAAATTAATGGAATCATGACTATTTTTTTAGCTTTTTGCATGTGGCAACATTGTTAGGTCAGTTCTGACAGTAGTGTTATGTCAAAAAACATAACCTATTATCACTGGGAACACATTACACAGTTATTCAGTGCGTTTTAGAGAGTTTGTTCACATACACTCTTTCAAAATTCAAAATTTGATTTATATTGTGCTTTTACGGGTTGTTTGCGATATGGATATCACGCCCAGAAAACGTCAGAAGATTGTGACATTAAGTGAGCACACTTCAATGACATAGAGATGTAGTGTTAGTCAAGGAGCAGTAAGCAAGATCCTAAAGCAAAAAAAGAATACCGGAATAGTTGAAGTGGAACGAGCGGGAAAATGTAGGAGAAAGAGGAAGATGACACACCGGGATGTCACTTTTTTGGCCAGAAATAGCAAGCTGAACCCAAGAAAAACTAGTTTTGAACTACAAAAAGATTTAGCCGACGCTGGAGTTAAAGTGCATGACTCGACAGTTCGTGGGAGACTTTTAGAGCCTGGAAGAAAAGCCATTCGACCACAGAAGAAGCAACTCCTCACTCAACGAATGATGAAGCAGAGGCTTATTTGGGCCAAAAATATGTCGGATGGAACGAGGAAGACTGGAGAAAGATGTTGTTCTCAGACAAGTCCCATTCTTTGGTGCAGGGGCAGCAATCAAAATTCGTGAGAAAAACTGGGGATGAAAAACTCACTGCAGCTCATATCGATCAGACTGTCAAACATTCTGCAAAGAAGATGTTTTGGGGATGTTTTTCGTACATGGGAACTGGATCGCTGGTTCCTATAGATGGCATGATGAACAGCTAGAAATATAAAGAGCTACTGGATAAGTATTTGGTAAAAGATCTAAAGAAATGTGAGCCAAACGGGGGTGCAATTTTCCAAGGACTCAGCTCCATGCCACAGATCGAAGGTTATGGTAAAATATTTCAAGGAAAAAGGAATAACTCTCCTCGATTGGCCTGGCAATTCTCCAGACTTAAACCCAATTGAAAATCTGTGGGCAATTTGTAAGGCTAGGTTACATAAAATGGACTGTACAACGAAGACAAAATTGATAGAAGCAGTAATTCAGGTGTAGTTTCGGGACGAAAAAATAAAGGAAAACTGTCAAAAATTAATAGATTCCATGCCGAAGAGAGTTCAGGCTGTCATCGCAGCCAAAGGAGGGCATATATCTTATTAAATTACTAGTAATTTATAATTTTATACCATCTCATCGTGATTATATGACAAATAAACGGTTTTCTTAGTTATATTTTGTTAGATTCCATTAATTTGCACAATACTGTATTATGGTCTATATACTCTTTTGTAATATAAAATAAGCTACAATATTTAATTCCATCAATTCAAATGTGAACTGGTTTTATTTTCTAATATAGAATAAATCGTACTTTGTATTTATTTCTGTGCATTAGATTTTCCTTTAGTAAGACTTAAATAAATAAAATAACTAATTTTTAATAATTTGTATATTGAAATAGAAAATAAAATATTTGACAACCTTTACAATAGAAGTAATTATTTTCATAAAAATGAATTCATTACCTTTATGCAGATTGTACTTTCAATTAATTAATATAATTCCGATTTTATCTAATCTTTACTCAATTCAAGTCAGATACTAACGATTAGTTCAAATACTAACTCCTATCATCATAGATTTTAATTTCCATCATTTTTATTTTTAAATATTCGCTCTTCGATTTAAACAATTAATGTTCAATCTGCCTTATATATAATATTAATCCTGTCTCAGAATCAGTCACTAGTGAACCCTTATCATTTTATCGACAGATGTCCTCAATATTTTTCAAAACTGCTATCGAAATGTAGATTTTATACCTTTTTGTCTTTATTTCAACAAGACGTGCATAATATCAATGACATATTTAGTTAATATTTTTTATCATTGATAATATTTTAATAGTCTATACACACTTCCACTTAAATTGGTATAATTTATTTAAATTTATTATTCACTGATAATAAACAGATTAATCATTGTCTGGATAATGTCGTAAATATTGACGTATGTATCTACCATTGCAATATTTTTTTAAAACTGTCATTTGTTTTCTTTTAGCAAAATTAATACGTGTTTACTATGCAACTGATTATAGAGGACTCTCTAAATTTCAAACTTGATGTATATTTATAGATAAAGTTTATTCAATGAAATTTAGCAACAAAACAGATAAATAAAGATATAAACGTATTAACGGTTAATGTAGATAAATAATTTAATTATAAATAAAAAAGATACTAATCATTTTTAGATTTCCCAATTCATATTTACTTACATACAAAATTTTTCTCTAAATTAAGTATTCCATATTATAGATATCAACATAAATCTACATTTCAAATATGTAATCTTAAATTTTAACACAAATTTCTTAATATACATATATTTCGTCAAAATTATCTATTATGTTATAGGTATTGTAACCTAAAATAAATTCATACCGTCATGTATGACATTTATAAAAATGGCTTCATACACGGTACGGTACAACAACGCGTTCAAATTGTCGAATTATTTTACGAAAATCAGCGTTCTGTGAAAAGACTTTTTAGATAATTACGTGAATTTTGTGGTTTACATAATTGTCCATCTGAAAGCACTATTGGTCAAATTACTATTATAAAAAATTTCAATTCCTCTATGGAAGATCAAAAAAGTGCAAAATACAGTCGTAGTTGTCGTTCATAAGAAAATATTAGTTTGGTTCGTGAAAGTGTTGCTGAAGATCCTGAAATGTCCATTAGACAACGTTCACAATAACTTGGACTTAGTGGATCAATAATATGGCGTATTTTACACAAGGATTTAGCTCTGAAGGCATATAAGGTTCAAATAACACAGGAACTGAAGCCATTAGATCATTTAAAACGTCGTTCATTTGTCAATTTCATCAATGAACAATCAGCTGATTTTTCTCAAAAAATGTTTTCCGATGAGGCACATTTTGAACTTGGTGGCTACGTTAATAAACAAAATTGGCGTATCTGGGGTGAGGAAAATCCACGAATTATTCATGAGATATGGTCAGGTGATGTAATTGGACCTTACTTCTTTGAAAATGCTGCTGGTGAAGCTACAACTGGCAATGGTGACCGATATCGTCGGATGATAACCGAATTTTTGTGGCCTGAATTAGTGAATATTTATCTAGAGGATATGTGGTTTCAACAGGATGGCGCTACACCTCACTTTGCACACGAATCAATTGATTTATTGAGAGAAAAATTTCCTGGACGTGTAATCTCAAGAAACGGTGTTAACTGGCAACCAAGATCATGTCATTTGACACCGTTAGACTATTTTCTTTGGGGTTATGTGAAAAGTCAGGTTTATAAATACAATCCACAATCAATTCCTGCTTTGAAAGATGAAACTATTCGTGTCATTGGTGAGATAGAGCCTCAGTTATGTCAAAATGTCATTGAAAATTTTAATAAAAGAGTGGACGTCTGTGGAGCTGCAAGAGGTTGGCAGATATTATTTTTGCATATAAATGTCATAACTGATACTTCAATTACCAATAAAAAGTTTTTGAAAGTGAATGCAAATTATGTGTTTTATTTATTCTTTAAAAAAAACCACGAAATTTGAAACACCCTTCATTATTACCTAAAATACAATTATACCTTTTACTATCTTTAGTATACTTGTCACTTTATAAATATTAATTGCTTGTAAAATCCTTATTTCCTTTTAATTTCTTACTAAAGTGTTTTTATATATATTATACTGTCCCTTTTTATCATATTATCATATCATATATCATATTTTGCTTATCCTAGTTAGATTTTTTTTGATAACTCTATCTCTCACAGGTACCTTATTAACATCTCTCAATATTTCTTTTCATCCATCATAAAACATACTAATTAATAATTATTCTCTTTTAGATCTACTGTATGTCAAGAACAATTTAAGGAGAATTATCCTATATTACATGTACAATCATTATAACATACCCGGTGACATATGTATGGTTTTATGTTGTACTGCTTATTATTTAATATTTACATAAGAGTCTACATGATTATCTTTTACTTTATCAAGTAGGTACTTAGAATTAATTACAATAAATTATAGATTTATTTTTATATGTATGTATATGTTCGGTTCATTACTATATAAAGTACATTTTTAAGTTTTGAGTCATTCTTTTATTAGCTTTAAATGCTAGTTATGACATTAATTCCTTTTATAATCCAACTTGTTCTGGTTTAAGATAAATTGATTGTAATCATAAATTCATATATTTACAAGATTTACAGTAGTAAATATGGGTGATGAGAACATCCAGATATTTAAAACTTTAATTGAAATGCAATTAGAAATTGTCAAACATGTCCAAAACAAAATGGATACAAAGTCTTGGAATTTTAAGAAAAAAGTACTACGGGCATTAGAGGAAAAGAACAACTAACCGAAAAGTTAAAAAAGAAAGTAACCACATATTACGGATTAGCCATCAAAATTTTGTTGACGGTGTAGTAAATGATGTACATATTATATCGTAAACCGTTTATATACAATTGCAAGTTCAATAAATTCACTTTGCCCAACAGAATCTGATTCCTGGTGGAAATGACGATGTGCCAAAGGTAATCCTGTGGGTAACCAGCGATAGAAACCGATGGGAGGCGATTACGTGTAAGCATTGCAGCTAGTATCATGACAGTGACGGAAAGATGCTTCGCAAAGGTGGATTGTTAACTATGACGAGTGTAAATACATTTCTAAATCGATTTTGCTACACGTTAGAATACAGAAGAACTATAATTAAATGAAGCATTAGTATTTTGCCGTACGACAGTATGGATTGCAAAGGGCACATTACCATATTGATTCGATTATGTTAACGATTTTTTTAGAGCAAATATATACCATATTGGAAGTTGCCAACCAGTAGACAGTTACAATATAATTTACAGTAAGTGAAAGACACTGTTACAGATCTTATAAAAACGAAGTCAGAAAATGATAAATATGACTATCTACTGATGAAACTACAGATACTGAGAAAATTGTATACCGATTAAAAAGCAACGTCCGAGGGATGTATGGTGCTGTTGTAAGGCGGGAACAATAGAGAGGTTATAATTGTAAAAATAACTAAAGTATGGTGATTTTGATGGAGCCTGTGGTTGGTTAACTTAATCATTAAAGATTGATATATAACCCCTTTCCACATTAATTTTCGTAATTCTGTATACGTATTTCGACAACAAAGTTATCATCATCAGCAGATAATTAAGCAGTGTCGCACCTGGGGAGCTACGGAAAGAAATACCCGTACGAAAAAACGCAGTGTGCGCATTGGCTTTCAACGGTACGCATCGTGTGCGGAATTAGTTTTTTCGTACGGGTATTTCTTGCCGTAGTTCTCCAGGTGCAACACTGCTTAATTATCTGCTGATGATGACAACTTAGTTGTCGAAATACGTATAACGAATTACGAAAATTAATGTGGAAAGGGGTTATATATCAATCTTTAGTGATTTAGCTAAAGTATATTCATAAATGACGCGCCAAGTGTAATAAAACTTTGAACGAAACAAAAATTTCAATTTATGAAGACTTCCTTTTATAGAATTACCACAATGTGATAATGAAATTTTAATGCTATGGGTATAGCAATTTGCTCCAAAGAAATGAAAAACGTATCTTTCCAGCTTTGAAACTGAAATTACTGCATTTCATGCAATATGCAGTCAATGCAGTCACTGCTATTAAATAAAAAAGCTGTATTAGAAATGATAATTGGTATTTAGTTAATTCAATTTTTCCTCTCTAGGGATAAGGCATTTTTTAAAAATAAGATATATAAATTGCCATCACGCTGGCAAAAAGTGATAAATAATGTTGAAAATTATATTAATCAATAAAGTTTATTCAAGGTATGAAAAATTTATTATTTTGTTTTATCCTAAAAACGGACAGAACGTCCCGGTAGAGCTAATATTTATTTGCCTCGATATCTCTCCCTAAAAAATATTCATGTAACAGGATATTTTTTCGTTTTTCTCTGCTCATATTAATACTAGAGGAATTTAATACTTCTTTTACTTTTTTCACAATCGGTGCATTTTTTAAGTTATCTACATAGTTGAAATAAAACTTTCCCGTAATATGATAACGATTAATTTACATGGAAAGTTTGCGGTCAAAGTCAAAAAAATATATATTTCCTTTTCCTTTTTATTAATATATACTAACTGCTAAGCTACTAAATTAGATAAAAAATAATACGACATTCTGAACACAATTTTCATAATATTAAGCGGAAAAATAGCGTACGCTTGTCGATTTCAACAGTTGAAATTTATGTATTCGCATGATTCTAATGACATATTAGATGACAGAATGAGCAAAACATTTCGAGCAGAAGATGAGGCTTAGAAGAAAGCTTGGAAGATCTAGATTTTGCGAATAACGTACAACCATGCTCAGATGTATTAGACATCCCAGGTAAAAACCCTTATTCTCGGTATTATCCAAGTCTGACGGAAAATAACCGTAAAAATAGTTAATGGTATTTACAGAAATGCGTTTTTGAATACCCTAGTTAATCCCCTATTGAAAAGAATAGGTGGAAAGGGGAAATTGTGGATTTTAGAAATTTAGTGTCATTCTAGCAGTGTGTGAGCAACGTGCGTTTGTGAGTTTGTGGTAGAGATCAATTAGATTATCGTATTTTTTCACGTTGTGTCAGTTATTTGTTGAAGAAAAATGCCTAAAACACGCGAGTTGTCGGTAGGGGAACGCGCCCAAATAGTGCTACTGCATTCCCAGAAGTTATCAATAGCTGCTATTGCAAAAAAAAAATGTTCGCGATGTGCAGTCCGTACAACCATTAGTCGCTATCAGGAGAGTGGGTTGTTTGTTAACAGATCAAAAAGTGGCAGAAAACCCTGTACCTCGATTAAAGAAGACAGAATTTTACAAAGACTGGCTCTCAGTAATAGGAAAAAATCGTCGAAACAGCTCGCCAGTGAGCTGAAACAGCGTTATCGCGTAACAGTTTCTGCGCAAACAGTAAGAAGGCGTCTCCAGCGTGCTGGTTTACGAGGCTGTAAAGCGCGACGTAAACCGCTTTTAACTGACGCTCATAAAAAGAAGCGGTATTTATGGGCCAAACAACATGAAAATTGGACAATCGAGAAGTGGTCGAAGATTCTTTGGTCTGATGAATCGAATATCGAGGTATGTAAGTACATCTTCATGACTAATATTCTTATCGTTGTATGCAATTCAGTCTACATGTAACATTAAACAAAATTAATCCTGTCTAAGTGCTAACTTTCTTCTTTTGCCTGGCAGCTTTGGGGACTACCTGGGATGCTATACGTTCGGCGTAGGCAAGAGGAAGCTTATGAACCACAATGTACCATTCCCACAGTAAAATTTGGAGATGGTAGTATCATGGTTTGGGGTTGTATGTCTGCATACGGTGTTGGAGAAGTGTACCTGTGCGATGGACGGATGAATAGCCAACGCTATTTAGCCATGTTGGAGGAAGTATTAGAACCGTCTGTGCTAAAACTATTCGACCAGGATATTCCACAATACATTTTTCAGCAAGATAATGCGCCCTGCCACAAATCGGGAGCTGTAATGCGTTGGTTCGAGGAAAACACAGTGGAGGTATTGGATTGGCCGCCACAATTTGTCGTCCATTGAAAATTTGTGGCGTATCTTAAAAACTAAGATCACGGAACATAAATGCCTGTCAAAAGCAGAATTATCAACAAAAATTCGCGAAATATGGGCTGCAATACCACCGGCAGAGTGTTACAATTTAGTAGCAAGTATGCCTCGACGAGTGCGAGCTGTCATTAAGGCCAGGGCCGGAGCGACAAAATATTGATAAATTGTACTATATTACTAAATAATACTTTGTACATAATTTTCACAACAGTTTTATTTTCCTCACCTCTCTTTTGACTAAACTATATAAACTATATATGTATGTATGTACATAGATTCGTAAGGTGTCTAATACATTTGAGCATGGTTGTATGTATATACGTACTAACTTGTTATCTAAGCGGAATAGACGGTTAACAGCTCCACAGCTTCGCGCGGAATTAAATAAAAATCGTGAAAAATCCAGTGCCACCGATTACCGTAAAAAGACGTTTATCAAAGGCGAGAGTAGAAGGGCTATTTGCTGTTCGTAAACCATTGCTACGATTAGAAAATCGTAAAAAACAATGGGCCAAGGAGCACCAACATTGGGATGTGGAAGTTCTGTGGACGGACGAATCCAAGTTCCAAGTATTTGGAAGTAAACGACGCGTTTTTGTTCGCAAACGAGTTGGCGAAAGGACGATACCAGAATATGTTGTGCTAACAGTTAAACACGGTTGAGGTTCAGTCCTTTTCTGGGGATCATTTTCTTTTAATGGTGTTAGAGGTTTGCATAGAATCAATGGAATTTTAAGAAAGAAGGATATTTGAAAATTTTAAAGGAACAAGCAATTCCGTCCGAAATTAAATTGATAGGAGAAGGTTTTTTATTTCCAACAATAATGACACCAAACATTGTGCTAAACTTTGTAAGGACTATGTGAAACAAAAAGAAGAAGGACTTCTTGTAAATATGGTTTGTCCCGCACAATCGCCCGATATGATTCCTATCGAGTTGCTGTGCGATGAGCTAGACAGAAAAGTGAGCAAACACTGCCCTAAATCGTAGCAGCAGCTGTGAGAACACCTTATAAATGTTTGGAACAATATTCCAGTTGAAATTCTTCAAAAACTTCTATTGAGACTACCAAAAGTTGTAAAGAAGTTATTAAATGTAAAGGTGGATATATTTTGACGAAAGTCGCATAAAATGTGCCAATTTTTCTTGAGAGAACTAATGATATTTTGTTTTATAAGGACATATAATTTATAGTAATTACATTTTTATTCGTATATGTATTATTTTAACAAAATTGTACCATTTTTTTGTATTTTATCTATAGTGATCCCTCATTTATGCCCGGTAGTGTACATATCCTTTCCCTGGACTTTTGTGAGCGACTGTATACACTCCGCGCAACATGAATAGGACCACCCGACTTGTTGCAAGCTTTCGGTGGTTTGAAAAACAATTCATTTACTAAAAATACAATGCAAGTTTGTAATGGTATGATATGGCAAATAATACGCATTATTGCGCAATAGTGCCTAACGTTATTCATTGGGTGACGTAAGTACCACATACATATAAAATGCACCGCGCCGGTTGGATACGACCAGTATTTAATAGTAAGCTACCGGATGAGTGTCGAGTTACAACGTGTATCCGGATAAACAAACATCTGTAATTAAGGGTATTGTGCAACGATGGGACGACAGAAGTGCTTAAGTATGGAAGAAATTGGAAAAATTAAAGCGTTCCATCAAGAAGGGTATCCCTCAAGGGCTACTGCAAAGAAAATAAGTCGACCACACCAGGTTGTGAACAATTTTATTAGGGATCCCGAGAATTATGGAAAACGTTTTAAAGGGCGAACAACATCCGTTACAACTAAGAGAGAACGTCGAGCCATATTACGCGAAGCATCGAATTCGGCATTAACGGCAAGACAAATCGCGAATAACGTTGGAACGAATGCATCGGTAAGAACTGTACAGAAGTTACTGAAGACCTGTCCGCATTTAAAACGTTTGAAAATTAAACGACGGCCTCCTTTAAGGGAATTTCAGCGCACTGCACGTCTTCAGTTTGCTCAAGCAAAAATGGGGTGGACAAGAGAATGGCAAACTGTTATTTTCAGTGACGAGAAGAAGTTTAATTTAGATGGCCCGGATGGGTTTTCTTATTATTTCCACGATTTACGTAAAGATGAAGTGATTCAGTCACGAAGGCGAGCCGATGTTGGTTCAGTCATGGTATGGGGAGCTGTTTCCTATAACGGACCTGTTGATTTAGTAATAGTGAAGGGCAGACAGAATTCGGAAAAGTACGTCCAGCTGCTGCAACAGGTGAAAGACAAATTTTCCAACGTTATGGCAGGTGGGCCATTTATTTTCCAACAGGATAATGCCAGTATTCACACCGCGCGCATTGTTCGACGCTGGTTTCAAGAACAAGGCATGGAGGTTCTCGATTGGCCATCGCTCTCCCCCGACCTGAACATCATAGAAAATGTTTGGGGATGGTTGTCGCGTAAATTGTACTCCAATGCTACCCAATTCAGTTGCGCTGACGAACTAGAGCAGGCGCTGAAACGAAGTTGGGCGGAACTTCCCGTTGACTACTTGAGAACCCTGTATAATTCCATTCCATCCCGACTATTTGAGGTTATAAGAAATAATGGCAAAAGTACTCATTATTGAACAATAAAGTATTTTGTTATTGCAAACGAATCTTTTATTTTGTAGATTGGTCGTATTCAAGTGGCGTTTAATTACTCTACTTATTGTCATTAGTAACGTACATTTGCACTGACTTTTACAAAAATTATATTTGGTACCTACATACATCTTTTTATCAACCCTCTTATTTTCGAAAATAACAATTCCAGCGCGCTACCATGTTTATACCAACTACAAATGTCATATATGCAGTTGGTCCTATTCATGTTGCGCGGAGTGTATGCTTACGACATATTCATTCACAGGTATTTCAGTACTATATTTAAGAAACACAACAAAAAAACCGAAAAAAGAAAAGCTAACGTTCAGAAATTCTTCTAGCATGAGTCACCGCGTCGTCCCCCTTTCCAGTTTGCGGCAAATTAAGTGATTTTCCATTACAAACAGTAATATTTGTATATAATGAATATTCAGTGAGAAAAAAATATCAATACTACTCCAATCTATTCCGTAATATTTCTTAAATCTGTACTTCCGTTCCTATTCACCGATTTTCTTCTTCTCTTTTTTTCCGACTACCACGTATCCGTTTCTGTAACACGTATGATCACGACAAACTTACAGTTATGACCTTACCAAAGTAGATCAGTGTTGTGTAACGTTTGATTAGAACACAATTGATCGGTTGAGTTACTACACTAATATGGAATATTCTCTTTGGCGTGTATGTGTGCGTTGTGTTGCTGCGATGACAATATATGCATGGCCATGATATTTTGCTCGCTCCAACACATCCTATATGGAGGCAACGTTGCTACCGTTGTTTGTAATTATTTATGAATAGCTAGAATTGCTGTTACATTCTACACAAGTTCAATTATAAAGAGAATGGATCGTGTGCATTATGCATGTATTGTATACAGAACGTTGTTCAACGGTGTCCTGGCGTTAACCGTACTTCAAAGAACACAAAGGAAGTTTTGAAATTTCGCAAGAAATTACATAGATGCTACCAGAATTATCTTTTTTAATATTTTATGTTAATTGTTTATGTAATACCGAAATCCATCGTCAATTTTTAATAGAATATCTTTCTTTAACTTTATGATCTTAAATTATTATTTGAATGCATTAAATTGAAGAGTAATTTTGGTTATAATGATTAGAACGGTCAATTTCTGTCAGCGCGACAGGATAGAATTCGTTATAGTAATATTAGACTGCCCTATAAGTTCCTTTCCTTTTCTTTGATACGAAATAAATACACGATATTTGTTGTTTAAGGTCAATATATTGCGCTACATATGAACCGTGCTGCTCCACCACCTTGTTTCATCTCTCGGGAAGGCTCATTATTCCCTCTTTCCAAAATTTGCAAAATATTCCTCGAGGTGCGTTTTTATTTCGCTTACGAATTGGAAATCTTTACCATGAAGAGAATTTCTTAAGGACATGAATAGTTGGATCGAGGAAGATCCGGGGAGTACGGATGATACAATAGAACGTCCCAATCAAACTGGAACAGCTTTTCTCTTATAACTAATGCAATATGTCATTTCGCGCAGAATCTAACACAAAATCCCATGTATTTTTTATGTTCGCTTCACTGTTGCATCAACTGATAGCTAGATGGTAGGCAGGTGAACAGACTGGTGTAGATAGACGGGTAGCCAGGTAGATAGACTGGTAGGCAGATAAACAGTCTGTCTATCAGTCTGTCCACCTGTCTACATGTGTATGTACTAATACAGATTAATAGAAAGACAAGTAGACAGATAAACAGTCTACCTGTCTACGAGTCTGTCTACTGCTCTACTTGCGTACACCTGTCTAGCAGTTGTTGTGACGCGGTGGCGATAAATGCAAAATGACCCTGTGGCGGCTTTCAATTTATCAAACCGATTGACAGAGTTAATGGTTTCGCTGAGAAAGGAGCTCGCAGTAGACTACAACTTTCCCACCAATGGACAAAAGAACTTCCTTCTGAAGTTCAGACTTCGCTACAGTTTGAAGGTCTATTGTTCTTAGACCAAGTGCGTTTCCGATGCACATTTTGATGTAAAATCTAAGTGTCAAGCTTAACAAAATATCTTCTATAAAGCATAAATAAACATTTTGTATTAGTACTTATTAGTAATATGCGTCTGTTTTTCTTTTATTTTTGATAAATTATAAAAAAATCAAAAGATGGTTCTAATTCAATTGCCAGGTACTGTACACGTATGTTCATTTTCTGTCAAATGCAAAAAACAAAAAAATCTAAATAATAAGTAAATTCATTTATCTTAATTTGACCAATAAAAGAATATAAGTTATTATAGATAACGAAACAAGAAATTCCTCATGCAAATACAACCAACTAATTACAATTAATTCCAACATAGATTTTATCAATTGAAAATAGATATTTGAATAAGGCATTTTATCAGATGGGATACATAAGTATTTTATTTGTTAATCTAACGAAATCGATAAAATATCAAAAGCTGTTAAAAATAACTTTGAAGTGCAATTAAACATTGAAAATTTCCTAAGTGCTTAATTATATAATAAAAAATTAACGATTGTAACCGAATGTTACCCAATTTTATTAGAAATTTATTTTAATTGCATTTCATTTTATTTTCTTAGAAAGTGAAATAATCAATTATTTTAAAGAAAAATCATAAATTTAATATAAAAAATAATGCTAAACTAATTGTAATTTTTTTTACTAGTTTAATTTCTCATTTATAGCATTTGCACAACAGTAAAACTTAAAAAAAAATCGTAAATGCGAAAGGAGGAATTGTCAATATGTTTTTATTTTATTTCTTACTTTTAGTTTTATATATGCATGAACAGACTGCAATTGAAAAGTCACAAGTTATTAAAAAAGAAGACGTCAAGAGTTCTGTAGTGAAAACACTGCTTTAAAACATTCTTAGATGCCAGTTAACTAAATAAGATAAATAAAGATGATTCAACTGAAGCCTAAATTTGGGCCATAAATAAAGAGTAGTTTGTCAATAGTTTCAAGTAGGTTGGAAAATGTAATTACATCTACCACATTATAAACATTTTGAACTCCCATTCTTTTTTACATTTTAAAATGACTTTTAGTGCCCATGATGGCATGTCTCTCAACTACTTAACAATTCTTATACCACTTCAATAACTATTACTTTTTTGTTAAATATCTTAATGAGAAAACATCGCTTTTAAAAATAAACTCTGGTGTTCCACAAGGGAGTGTATTTCGACTTTTGCTTTGCTTATTAATTATATTATACATAGCCAGTTTACTAGTAAACAAGAATATCTTAGTACGTATATTCGCTGATGACACAGCAATCAGCATCTAAAAAAATCGGTTAAGAAATCTTTTAACACTCGTTGAACATAACAAAGAACGGCGTCGATTCATTATCATTAATCTAATCCGGCGTTCATACACATATCATACGCATATGAATCTTGACTTCGGGTATATCTGACAGCTTTCGAAATATATTCGTTTCTGCAGGCTTAATACTTAGTTTCCTGCTTTTTCGCATTTTATATTTGTATATTTACATAATTTGCTTAATGTATAAATTTACAAATTGCAAAAACAAAATTAAAAATTAAAAAAACATATACGAGGGTAGCCGTTTATATTTCGGGAACTGGCAACACTGTTAGTGTTGCTTCCGATCTGATGATTGCTTCGTGAAGTTTGTCATTTCTGACAACATATTTACCTTGGCAGTTTTATTATCCGGTCGCTATTTCTATTGTTGACAGTAACTTGAAAATTTTATGTCAGCGAAAAAATGGAATTAACTCGCGAACATTTTCGTTCAATTATTTTTTATAACTTTCGGCGTGGATTATCTCAACAAGAATGCATCGACGAGATGAATTCTTTATATGGTGATGAAGCACCATCGAAAACTACAGTATATCGCTGGTATAGTGAATTCAAACTTGGACGGCGTTCTTTGAACGATGAAATTCGTGAAGATCATCCCACAACTGTTGTTGTGTAGGAAAACATTAATGCAGTGTCTGAATTGATAATGCAAGACCGTCGTGTGACATTAGTAACACCAGCGTGCATAAGATCCTGCATGAACGTTTACCCGTTAAGAAGCTATGTTCACGTTGGGTACCACATAATCTGACAACCGCTCAAAAAAGGACTCGCGTCGATTGGTGCCCAGAAATGCACAAAAAAAATACAATGGCGGTGCATCAAAGAACATTTATAAAGTCGTCACAGGTGATGAATCTTGGATCTATACGCATGAGCCAGATAGTAAACAGCACTCGACTGCGTGAGTATTTCCAAGATGAGCCAAAACCAACAAAAGTTGTTCGCGCTCGAAGCACATCAAAACAAATGGTCGCCTGTTTTTTCGGAAAAATCGATCACGTTGCAACCGTGCTTTTCTTTGAGTTGTAGAACGGTCAGTTCCGAATGGTGCATAACTATTTGTTTGTCAAAAGTTTTTGAAGAGATAAGGAAAACAAACCGAAAACGACAGATCATTCTCCACCATGACGATGCGAGCTCTCACAGGTCGGTTCAAACAATTGAATATTTGACCGGGCAAAACATTGAATTGATGAGGCATCCGCCGTACAGCCCTAATCTAGCCCCTTTTTTTGTTCCCACACGTGAAGAATAAATTTCGTCAACGGTTTCTACGCCGGAAGAGGCAGTTGAGGCATTCAAAACTCATATTTTGGAGATACCGCCTTCACAGTGGCAGCAATGCTTTTCGGATTGGTTTAAACGAATGCAAAAGTGCATTGATTTTGAAGTAGGATATTTTGAAAAGCAATAAAACTATTTTTTTTAATAAAAAAATTTTTTTTTGTTTGCTATTCCCGAAATATAAACGGCTACCCTCGTAATTGTATATTTAATTACTTAATTTGCTTAATGTATAAATTTACAAATTGCAAAGCCAAAATTGAAAATTAAAAAAACATATTGCTTATAGTACTTTTATCATTATTTAACCACAACATTATATCTGCACAAACAAAAGATAACACCAGATGTTTGATTTCAAATTCATTATGATAATGTCTAGCAACCTCGTGAAATCAACGGCGCTTCTTAAGAACCGAAATTTGTACAATTATATTGTATAAATTATCCACTCCATTCGCGTATTATGAAATCAATTTGAATAAAATAGTCAATAAGTTTTGATTTCCAAGGTTCGTCAATAAGGGTCAGCTGATAAACGTTAAGCACTTTGACCATAATGGAAAGTTGAGTGTTTGCGATGGAGAGGTGTATAAAAAAGCATATAAACAAATTCAGATGTCTTTCTCAAACATTTTTCGTTCTCATTTATTTGCTGTTTACTGATAAGTTATATCTGACCACAGAGCGGTTTGCTTTGTAAATTTTACGTAGATATGTTTTCAGAGATAAATACATCCGCAGATTACACATTCAATCACTTAAAGTCTACACACATTTTTTTTTAAATTTTCAACTTACATAACATTCATTATACAAAACAATTAGATTGCTATACGACGAGTTTTGATGAACGTCAATGATTACATACTTACGCAGGTAAAGAGTGTTTCAAATTGCGCGGTTTTTTTAAGAATACATAAAATGCAGATGGCGCACTGAATTTATCTGGGTATGTGGGCATTTAAAAAGTGTGATGTATGACATTTATAAAAATGGCTTCGTACAACGCGTTCAAATTGTCGAATTATTTTATGAAAATCAGCGACTGTGAAACGAGTTTTTAGAAAATTACGTGAATTTTATGGCTTACATAATGGTCCATCTCAAGGCACTATTGGTTGAATTATTAAAAATTTTCAGGAGACCAGTTCCGTGGAAGATTAAAAAAAGTGAAAAATACAGTCGTTGTGGTCGTTCACAAGAAAATATTGGTTTGGTTCATGAAAGTGTTGCTGAAGATCCTGAAATGTCCATTAGGCGACGCTCACAATAACTTGGACTTAATATATCAACAACATGGCGTATTTTACACAAAGATTTAGCTCTGAAGGCATATAAGTTCAAATATCACAGGAACTGAAGCCATTAAGTCATTTAAAACGTCGTTCATTTGTCAATTTCATTAATGAACAACCAGCTGATTTTTCTCAAAAAATAATGTTTACCAATGAGGCACATTTTGAACTTGGTGGCTATGTTAATAAACAAAATTGCCGTATCTAGGGTAAGGAAAATCCACGAATTGTTCATGAGAAACCTATGCATCCTAAACGAGTTACTGTTTGGTGTGCATTATGGTTAGGTGGTGTAATTGGACCTTACTTCTTTGAAAATGCTGCTGGTGAAGCTGTAACTGTCAATGGTGATCGACATCGTCGGATGATAACCGAATTTTTGTGGCCTGAATTAATGAATATTGATCTAGAGGATATGTGGTTTCAACAGGATGGCGCACACCTCACTTTGCACAGGAATCAATTCATTTATTGAGAGGAAAATTTCCTAGACGTGTAATCTCAAGAAACGGTGATGTTAATTGGCCACCAAGATCATGTGATTTGACACCGTTAGACTATTTTCTTTGGGGTTATGTGAAAAGTCATAAAAACAATCCACAATCAATTCCTGCTTGGAAAGATGAAATTATTCGTGTCATTGGTGAGATAGAGCCTCAATTATGTCAAAATGTCATTGAAAATTTTAATAAAAAAGTGGACGTCTTTGGAGCTGCAAGAGGGGGGCCATTTGGCAGATATTATTTTTCGCATATAAATGTCATGACTGATACTTCAATTACCAATAAAAAGTTTTTGAAAGTGAATGCAAATTATGTGTTTTATTTATTCTTAAAAAAAAAACGCGAAATTTGGGGCACCCTTTATTTTTTAATACATAAAATAAAATGCATTAATTCAACTACCATTTCTAGCCACCTATTTGCAATGTTTACCAAACATTTAGAAAATTTTATAGCAAAAGATTACTTCAAGAACAAACACTGCTAAGTTAAAAAGTGTTTTGAGTAAACGACACTTTATTATTTCAACATATTTATGTCTTGAATAAAATGCGAGAGATAGAATGCAGTAGGATTGAAATTTGTTTGTTATCAGGTCGAAAATGTAAACAAACTCGTAATTCACACTACGCACACCACTGTTCGTTTTATACAAGACCCCTTTCTGCTTTGATATCGCTACGGTTTGACCTGAAAATATAGTCTAAAACTTATGATTCAGATCGTAAACCTTTTTGTGGTAGTAACTGTATGTACGCATTCAGAGTTCACGTCATATTTGTAGTTGCTAAGTTACCAATGCTATAAAGAAAAATGTAAAAGAAAACTACGAGAAAGATTAACTACTTAAAGCTAATATAGTAGAAAAAGAATGTAAATAAACAACATCAAACAACTATACTTTTTTTCAAATATTTTAAAAATATTATTAACAAGTAAGCGATGTATATCTTCATACTTTATTAACCGAACAAATACAATTTAATACTGCAATTTATTACACCTATATAAAGTGACTAGTGAACCCGGCAACGCAAATCTGTGCCATTATTCAATTTACGTATGTGTGTGTAGTAATCGCGCAATTGTATCTAAACGATGTTGAAACTGATACAAGCGTCCTTGTTAACGAGATATTGCACATTATTATATAATAGAAGCAAATGGAATAATGTCAGATAAAGCAATTTAATGACAGTCAATTATCCGATACCCATCCCCGAGAGTTCATCGGCAATAAATGGGGTGGGACAGGAACGTCCTCTGACGTGCACCCGTACAAATAGACAATGCACAAAAAGACCCATGGGATACAAGATATTGCCCTAAAAGATATTTGTTTATTTTGACAATTACATTACATTACAATCATCAGCAGATAAATTAAGCAGTGTTGCACCTGGAGAACTACAACAATAAATACCCGTACGAAACAATTTATTCCGCACACGATCCGTACCGCTGAAAGCCAAGACGCACACTGTATATTCGTTTCACATAATTTTTAAAAATTGCGTTCTAGCCCTAAACTAAGATAAAAAAGGAAGAAAACGGAAAGGAACGAAATATACCTACATTAATTTATTGCACTGACCCTTGTCCGTCTTTAAGAGACTAAACAAAGATAAGTTACAATTAGGGCCAGTGTCAGTATTCAACAAATGGCTTTTATTCTTTAAAATGTACATGCTTTCATACGTGTCTAATTTACGATAATTACACACGTTCTTTATCAAATGCAAACAATCCGCGTTAACACTGTGATTACTTTCTAACACATGTTTTGCTATACCTGAATTTTCTGGTCGGTTGAATTTTATGTGCGCAATATGTTCTTTATACCGGGTTTCGATCGATCGTTTTGTTTGGCCGATGTATTGTTTACTGCAATCTAAACATTTAATGCTATATATTCCCGATTTCTTGTTATCCTCGACTTTGTTTTTTGCATTTCCTAAAAGAGATTTTATGGAGTTAGTGGACCGAAAAGTAACTTGAAAACCGCACTCTTTAAAAACACTATTTAAATTTTTCGTCAGACGATGGTAAGGTAAACATATGAACTGCTTGTCCCGATTGCTCTGAGGTGATAGACATGTCGTATCAGGGATTGTTTTTCTTATGTTAGCCTTCTTAATTAATCCATTGATTATTTCCGAATCAAAAGCATTGTATCTCGCGATACTCTTAATGAAGTTCAATTCTCTTTCGTATCTTACATTTGTTAGTGGGAAATTAATCAAAGGATTAATAAGAAAATTGAAGGAAGCCATCTTTTGTTGCATGATATGATTTGAGTCAGCCGTGATGAATCCATTTACATTGGTTTCTTTTCGGAAAATATCAATTTCTATTTTAAGGTTATCCCTAATAACTAGAGTGTTCAAAAATGGCAACGTGTCATTGTTTTCTGTTTCTGCTGTAAATTTAATCGTCGGAAATTTTGAATTTAATTGCTTGCCGAACTTTTCCAAGCTTCATTTATATGTATTTATATCTACATACCTAATCCAAATTCTTGGAAAATATTTAGGTTTACGTTTTAGTCAATTTCAAAATTATATATAAATCAGTCTGCTATAAATGGAGAAAGACAATTGCCCATTGCGGTTCCCTGGTTTTGTTCATAGAACTTATTTATAGCAGACTTATTTATGACAACATTGGGTAAGAAAAAATATGATGCCTGGTAAGCAAATATAGTCCGCAATCCATTGTTTGCTTGTGACCAAATTATCCTGCCACCATTACATATAAAATTGGATATCATGAATCAGTTTGTTAAATCTCTTGATAAAAATGGAACAAATCCTCAGTTAGCTAGGGAAGAGATTAAAGCAGATATTTTTGATAGTCCCGAACGAAAGATACCAACTTTACAGATTCGATGACTGAGCTTGAATCAAAGGCTTCGACAGTTTTTATCTCAGTGATGACAAACTTTCTTGGAAATCGAAAATTAGAAAATGATATTGAACTAGAAGAACTACTTTTACATTTTAAAAATATGAGATGTAAGGTAAGTATTAAACTTTATTTTCTCCACAGTCCTTTCGATAGGTTTCGCGAAAATTCATCTGATCTGCATAAGGAGCAGATAGAACGTAGAACGTTTCTGAGATACGCATATGATGTCTGACTATTGCTGGTCCCTGATGCATCATTTTTCTAAGTCTATACATAAGAGAAAAGCTTTAAAACGAAGCTTTTTGGAACTAAATAATTAATCTCATTTTTTAATAAATCTTTTCTAACTAAATACATATTTCTTCTTTTTCAAACATAGGTTATCTGTTAACTAGCTAGATCTGATAAACGAAATCGACTCTATTTGAAATGTTATCAATAGTTAGCAACGGCTAAAATATTTCAGGCAATAGGTATTGTGTAAACTAGTGTAATATAAAATAACTCACGATACACTTCAATATTACAAAATATAATGAGTATAAATTGGAATTCTGCTGTAGTAAAAGAATGTCGAGGTGAATGAATTTCATTTAAAAGAGAATTAATAAAAATAAATATATTAGAACTTAAAAGTGAATTTAAATTGGTGAAACCATGCTGATTATTTATTCACAATTTTATTATATTTTCCTCTCTAAATTTGCTATTTATTTAATTGGCATAACTTCAATTAGAATTAACAACTTTATACCTGCAGATACGAATTCCCATTCGAGATTCATCATTCGATCATATAAAAAAATAACGATTAATAAAAGCATGAACAAATCTTGCTCCTACAAAGAATTACTTAAAATACGAGGGTGGCCCCAGAAGTACCCGACCCAACAAAGAAAACACAAAAATTTTGGAAAAAAATATACTTATTTTTCAACATAATCTCCTTTCAGCTCTATACAATTTTCCCAGCGATGTTCAATAACTTCGATGCCCTTTTTATAATAAGAACTACATATCTTGTTTCTCAAAATAGCCATTAACTGCCGATATCACTTCTTCATCGTTGGAAAATCTTTGACCACTGAGCCATTTTTTCAAGTTTGGGAACAGAAAATAATCCAAGGGGGCTAAATCTGGCAAATAGGGTACATGAGGTAGCAATTCAAACTTTAATTCATTAATTTTTGCCATTGCAATAACGGATTTGTGAGCTGGTGCATTGTCTTGATGAAACACTTTCTTCTTAGCCAAATGCTCAAATTCGCTCAAACGTTGCAATAAATTCGCATAATACTGGCTGTTGATAGTTTTTCCCTTTTTCAAGAAAGTTAATGAAAATTATTCCACGCGTATCTCAAAAAACTGATCCCATGACCTTGCCTGCAGATGAAACGGTCTTCGCTTTCTTTGGAGCCGGTCTCCTTTTCGAGTCCATTGTTTTGATTGTTCTTTTGTCTCGGGTGTGAAGTGATGGACCTATGTTTCATCCATAGTTATGAAACGGCGCAAAAATTCTGCTTTGTTGCTGTGAAACTTCGATAAACACTCAATTGAAACATTTTCGCGACAGTTTTCGCTCGAGTGTGAGCAAACGCGGCACCCGTAGAGATGATTTGTATCTCATGTTCAATTTTTCAAATATGCGATATACCGCACTTTTTGAAATGCCTACTATGTCTGCCAGCCCGCGCACTTTCAGTCGACAATCATCCAGTATCGCTTTGTAGATTTTCTTCACCATTTCTGGAGTCGTCATCTCATTTGATCGATCATTGCGATGCTCGTCTTGGCAGCTCGTACGGCCTCGTTTAAACTCTGCTACCAAATATTTCACTGTTGCAAATGATGGAACAGACTCACTCAGAGTAGAATCCAGTTCAGCTTTTACATCGGTTGGGCCGAGGACTGCCAAATAAAAGTATTGTATCACGTAACGATGACCAATTTTCTCCATTTTTACAAATTCACTGAAAACGCTCACTATTGATGGCTGCCAAACAAATACTAAACAACGTGGCGTCTTCAAACATGAAACATATGCTTTATAGATTGTGTACTTTCTAATACAATGATATTTTTCAAAACAACTACCGCTATCTCTAGGTCAGGCCGGATACTTATGGGATCACCCTCGTATTAGCATAACTTCCCATAAATTCCCATTCAACATGCATTATTCGATCATATAAAAAAATAACGCGTAATAAAAGCACGAAAAATCTTGCTTCTACAAAGAATTACTTAAAATGTTAAAATATAAAAATAAAAAATATTGTTTTTTAATAATTCATAGATTTTATCAAAGGGAGCGCCTTTATAAGAACAATATTTCATACGTTAACTAAACTCTAAATATATACACTTCAAATATTTCCCAGACATCTTTTAATGAACACTTCCGGCCTAGTACCAAAAATTTAATTATCTATTTATGGTAGTTTATTCAGCGTATCTATTTTAAAACTAAATGCTTTCAGAGTAACTGGCTTCGGCATGGCCCACTTTAAATTAACTTTTCTTTTTGGTTCGAAGATAGTATCATCTACCATTTCATTTGTTAGTAACGTTTAATTTTTCACTATTATTATTACATTTAGCTACGCATCTATGTATATAACCTCTATTTGTCTTCAACAGCCTAGGGCGTTAGAAAAAGATGTGATTTATATGAACTATTATTAACCAAATTATTAAAGTGTGCTATTTTTTCGTTTTATCGTGGGAAAAAAAACTGTGAGAATGAAAATTACCGTATCCCATATTTAGGTTACGTTGTTCTACTCGAAAAATTTGATATAATTGCTGCACGATTTCCTTGCAGACTTGATTAAAAATCGATTTTTAAAAATGTCCGTTGCAATATGTGCTTACAGAGATGTTATTTTAAAGGTTACTTATTAACTCCTTGAAATTGATTCTAAATTGAAAGAAAACAAAATATATTCATCATACCCTCTATTAACCCCAATTCTGCACTTTTTTTCTTGGGATGTTCCAGTATGAAAGATTCTACTGCAGCGTTTTTAAATCGTATCTAAAAAATCGATTTGATTCTACTATCATTTAACATGGAGTACCACAGGAGGCCACCTTAAGACCTATACTTTTTAGTTTTTACACTGCGAATCTACTATCAATTTTAAAATACTTTACAAATCATCTCTACGTTTATCATACAAAACTATAATACGCGCTTCCATGTGAACAATTTCCACTGAATTAGAAAATCAATATCCCAGTTAAACTCTATTTTTGCACATAGACAAGCAAAGTTTCCTCAAACTGTTCGAAACATGTGTTACTTTTCAAGTTGGAAAAAAGCTTGAAGGAGCCAAAAAATCTGCTAAATAAACGGAAGTAGATCGAAATGTAACAAAGGCACCCATTTTTTATTTAAATGGGACCTTTTGCGTTGTACTGCATCATGTATTTGAACTACAAGAGATGCACAGTATTCGCCTGTTATCGTTTTACCTATTTGAAGATAATCGATAAAAAGAATTCAACTACAGCCTCAAATGACAATAATATATTATCTTTACTTTCTTTGGAGTAGTTACGCCAATCTCAGTTCGTTGTTTCAATTGATGCTCGATTTTGGATCTATCATCAACTATTAGTATTCGGCGCTAATAGTGATCGTCAGAAAGCAGTTTTGGAATCCACCGACAACGTAATATTGGATAGGTCAGTTTTGTACACCATTGTTTCGGAACAACGAAGTATGGAATATTGTGTTGTCGGTGGATTCCGAAACTGCTTTCTGACGATCGCGAAACACAAAATATTGGGCTGCCTTTATCGTTTTTGACGAGATGATACTTTTGGGTGTCTCACATGATTCCTGAATCCAAACGACAATCAATGGAATGGCGACGCACATCGTCGCTAACCAGAGTGAAAACCAAATAGATAATTTCAGCACGAAAGATCATGGATCTTTTGGGACAGAAAAAGGATTTTGTCAGTGGATTTTATGGCGAGGGGCACAACAATCAATTCTGATACGTATTCTGTGATTCAACAATCATATTCTGATGCGTATTCTGTGACCTTAAGACAACTCCGAGGTGCCATACGAAACAAATGGCATGGACTACTGTCTTTCGGTGTGATGTTGCTCCATAGAAATGCAAGGACACGTATTTCATAACAAATACGAAATCTAATCAGATCTTTTGGATAGGAACAACTGAATCATTCACCTTACACGTCAGACCTTGCATCCAGTAATTTTCATCTGTTTCGGTACTTAAAGCAGTTCCTTGGTAGTCAACGGTTCTACGACGAAGAAGAAGTGGAAACTGCAGTCATGGATTGAACTTCTTCGCAAGCGGCATATTTCTTCGAAGTTAGAATTCTAAAGCTTGTTGAACGATATGACGAATGTTTGAACAGATATGGAAATTACGTAGAAAAGTGAGTAAAAGTATTTAGGATATGGAAGTAAATATATTTTAATGACATTTACAGTATTCTTCTTCCCATTAAAAAAACGGACCTTATTTAAACAATTCGATTTAGAATCCGTTATACATATTTTATTGTGTGTATTAATTGCCAATAAATACATTATTTTACCAAAATAAATATTAAAAACCACGAATAACAGAATGAGGGAGTATTACAAACGTATTTTCTTTCTAAATCAACTTATTGTCAGACATTTATGTCCAGTAAAACAATAGTGCAGCTCATTCGCAGGCTAAAATTATAAGTTACAACCATTACTGCATTTTACGACCGTGCACCGGCTACTTTCGCAATTTTACAACTTGACAATGGCTTCAGAAAACACGAGGTAGTGAAAAGAGTCCATGTCGAGGCGTTCTACTTGCTTATTTCCATATAACGCTAGTCGAAGAGATAAAAGTTTGTATAAAGATAAATTTTAATTGGCTTAAAGCAGGATGCGCTGTGAGTACACGTAGAGCGCGATAAGAATCGCCCGTTGGTTTCCTTTTCGCAATTAATTGCAGTAATGGAAACAAGAGAACTTCTTGTATAACTTCCAATAAAAGTTGCGAACAATGACAGGCACTGAACAGTCTCAATGCCCGCGCGTTCGCGATGTGTATGCATATATCTGCCAATTATACGGATAACGCCCAAGTAACCTTGTACATGGAGAGAAATTTAAAAAGGCAGCAGATATACACTCCGCGACAATATTTTGGCCAACCAGCGATGCAGATTTAAGCCCGGTTCATACGACGCTTGTTCGATCGCTGAATTTGCCCGCACGGCGTTGTCATGGCAGCTGTGATGGTTGCAGTGATGGAAAATGAAGACACTGCAAGCTTCTTTGCGTAAACGCTCGCTGAAATTCTATGATATATGTCCTATTTTTCGGAATTGTTTCTCTGATGAATTTAAACATTAACCAATGAGAAAGTCACACTTTTACACGTGGATATATGTTTTCCACGACTACTGCCGATAATTGGCACTACGAGGGTAGTTTGACAAGTAGTGAGAATGGAAAAGCAAAACTAATTTTTTAAATAGAAAATAATATTTATTTTTTAATATATTCTCCTAAAAGAGCAATACATTTATTCCAACAGTGCTCCAATGCCCTTATGCCATCTCTAAAATGCGATTCCGGAAGGCTTGCAAAATACTCATTTACGAAGATGATAAGCTCGTCGTTAGACGAAAATTTCTTTCCACCTAGTGCCGTTTTCAATTCTGGAAAAAGGTGGAAGTCGGAAGGGGTTAAATCCGGCGAATAAGGAGCATGCGGTACTAATTGGAAATGCAACTCGTGGATTTTGGACATCGCAATTGCGCTGGTATGCGAGGGAGTGTTGTCTTGGTGAAACAGAATCTCTTTCTTTGCAATTCCTGGCCGTTTAGCACGAATCTCAACATTTAATTTTTGTAGAAGTTCTGCATAATATTGTCCGTTTACTGTGGCACCTTTCTGAAGGTAATCAATGAGCAAAATGCCCTTTGAATCCCAAAAAATTGATGCCATCACCTTGTTTGCCAATAAAGTGGTTTTCGCTTTCTTTGGAGGTGCAGAACCACGTTCTAACCATTGCTTCGACTGTTGTTTAGTTTCGGGTGTACAGAAGTGTATCCAAGATTCATCGCAAGTAACAAATCGCCTAACAAAAATCAACCCGATTCCGCTTATAAAGGTCCAAACACTCATTGGAAATGCGCAAACAAGTGAACTTTTGATCAGTTGAAATAAAAGATGAGTTACGGGAAACATTAGGTGAATCTGCTCCATCATCCGCCACAATAAGTAGATTGGGTAAATGAATTTAAACGTGGTAGAATAAGCTGTGTTGATGAAGTGAAGTGCGCTCTGGAGCACCCAAAATCGGACTTTTAAGGAAATTATTATAAAAATCCATAATATTATTAGCCAAGATCGACTACTCAAAGTGAGAGAGATAGCAGACATGGTAAACATTTCAACAGAACGCGTACACCACATTTTAACGAAAGAATTGGGCCTTTCCAAGATTTCGGCAAGATGGGTGCCGCGATTGCTTACGACTGATCAAAAGTTCACTTGTTTGCGCATTTCCAATGAGTGTTTGGACCTTTATAAGCGGAATCAGGTTGATTTTTGTTAGGCGATTTGTTACTTGCGATGAAACTTGGATACACTTCTGTACACCCGAAACTAAACAACAGTCTAAGCAATGGTTAGAACGTGGTTCTGCACCTCCAAAGAAAGCGAAAACCACTTTATTGGCAAACAAGGTGATGGCATCAATTTTTTGGGATTCAAAGGGCATTTCGCTCATTGATTCAGAAAGGTGCCACAATAAACGGACAATATTATGCAGAACTTCTACAAAAATTAAATGTTGAGATTCGTGCTAAACGGCCAGGAATGGCAAAGAAAAAGATTCTGTTTCATCAAGACAACGCTCCCTCGCATACCAGCACAGTTGCGATGTCCAAAATCAACGAGTTGCATTTCCAATTAGTACCGCATGCGCCTTATTCGCCGGGTCTAGCCCCTTCCGACTTCCACCTTTTTCCAAAATTGAAAACGGCTCTAGGTGGAAAGAAATTTTCGTCTAATGACGAGCTTATCATCTTCGTAAATTAGTATTTTGCAAGCCTTCCGGAATCGCATTTTAGAGATGGCATAAACGCATTGGAGCACCGTTGGAATAAATGTATTGCTCTTTTAGGAGAATATATTGAAAAATAAAAATTATTTTGTATTTAAAAAATTCGTTTTTCTTTTCCATTCTCACTACTTGTCAAACTACCCTCGTATAATGGATGAAACAGCATAAAAAAACCTCACGATATTGGGAAAGGTATGCATCATTATTTTATTATGTTTCACGCAAATTTCACGCGAACTTAAAATTTGAATGAATATTACGCCTCGTTTTCACAGAAAAGTTTTCGCTTCATTAAGAGAAGAACATTTCCATAATGCTGTGGTAATTGGAACAGGTAAAGATCCCCCAGCTATTATGGTTTGATCTAGCATATCAGAAAAGGAGGTAGGGCCTCTGTATTATATCACGGGTACCAGTACAAATCGGTAATGGTATCAATACTACTACCTACATTGATTCTTTAAGTTCTGGAGATATTGTGCACAAATCTATGGAAGTGCACCATGCCATAAAGTAAAATCAATAAAACTTTTGTTATTTGACAGCAGTTTTTAGACCTCCAGATCTAAACCTAATCGAAAATGTATGGAATCAAAACAGACTGAGTACTCAACTGCAAATCCGACCCTAGATTGCCGCCGTGGTCAAAACAATGGGTGGATTAATAGAATATTAACTCATATTACTTACAAATATATGTAACTTTTTATATTACAATGTTAATAAACAATTCTTCGCATCAAGTCGTTATTTTGTCTTATTTTTAATAACAAAAATAAAACCAAAAAGTTGAATTTATGTGGCAGCCCTAAATTTATTGCGTGGTACTGTAAATTAAGAAAATCCAAACCATATCAATAAAATGTACCATCAAAATTTAATCTCAACTGCGTTCCTTATTTAATCCAAAGAATTTTTGGGTCAAAGTCTGACAATTTCTAATTCGACAAACATCCACTGTATATTCCTGTCTGCTGTATATATTAACACACTAACAGATTTAAGTGCATTTGAAACCGAAACACAATACTAATAATAGTAATAACATAACATCGTTTCCTGTTATCGTAAGTTCGTCAAATAAACTGCAGCGTCTATAAAAAAAAAATTTAACCACTACAATAAGATATTTATGAAAGGCACAGTATTTTACTAGAGCTCATTCAGCTATTGATAGGTCAATGTACAGCAGCGACGGTGTAAATCGCAAGCACAGACCCATTGTTGTTAATTTTACGATTGGCAATATAATTGGCAGACAGAAATACCTAATAACAGATGGATGTGAGTCGGGCAACAGTTGTAACCCAAAGCGGTGAGTGTTGCACATGCATTGTACATTTTCTTTAAGGCGGTCGAAGCACAAGAAAGACAGAGAAGGATATCAAGAATGCAAATGTACATATGTGGCTAACCCACTCACACAATAAACTGTTTATTTGCAGTCGTAAAGATAGAAGTTGTCTTTACCATTGAAAATAAAATGATCAAGTTTAGTTGTTCGTGTCTTGTATGTTCGAAAATGTTGATATAAAACAGTGTTCGCCAATGGAAAATGTACACGTTTAATCCAAAGCTTGGACAGAACAATAAAAACTTTATTTTTATATTGGGAGTCGCCTAAAAAGATTATACGAATACTAATTTGTTTTTAGAAACTTCCATTAAAAATGCATACGTTACAAATGACTTCTGAATGTAGTCTAGTTTTCAAATTCATCTACAGCTTACCAGGTCGGCTGAAAAGTCCCCGGTCTGACACATAGATGGCGTTACTGTTATTAAATCCATATGTTTTTTAGATAGTACTAACCTTCAAACGAAACGTGTCAAAATTTGACAGCAATCCGACCATTAGTTACTGAGATATTGCGTTAAGAGTGAAGCTACTTTTGTTATTTAAAAAAACGGAAAAAAAAGAATTTCGTGTGCTGATAAAGTAGTACGTTTTGAAGGGAAAAAATACCGTTGAAGCAAAAGCATGGCTTGATGAGGAATTTCCAGACTCTGCGCCAGGAAAATCAACCATAATTGATTGGTATGCTAAGTTTAAACGTGGTGAAATGAGCACCGAAGACGGCGAACGCAGTGGACGACCAAAAGAGGCTGTCACCGACGAAAACATCAAAAAAGTTCGCAAAATCATTTTAAATGACCGTAAAGTAAAGTTGATCGAGATAGCTGACATCCTAAAGATATCAAAGGAACGTGTTGGACACATCGTGCATGAATATTTGGGCATGCGGAAGCTCTGTGCAAAATGGGTGCCGCGCGAGCTCACATTCGATCAAAAACAACAACGAGTTGATGATTGTTGTTGTGTTGTGTTTGAAGCTGTTAAATCGTAATAAAACCGAGTTTTTGCGTCGATATGTGACAATGGATGAAACATGGATTCATCAGTACACTCCAGAGTCCAATCGACAGTCAGTCGAGTGGACTGCACGCGATGAACCGGCTCCAAAGCGTGGAAAGACGGAACAGTCAGCTGGAAAAGTTATGGCGTCAGTTTTTTGGGATGCGCATGGAATAATTTTCATAGATTATCTTAAAAAGGGTCAGTCCATCAACAGCGACTATTATACAGCGTTATTGGACCGTTTGAAGAACGAAATCGCAAAAAAACGGCCCCATATGAAGAAGAAGAAAGTGCTGTTTCACCAAGACAATGCACCGTGTCACAAATCAATGAAAACAATGGCCAAATTAAGTGAATTGGGTTTCGAATTACTTCCCCATCCACCGTACTCTCCAGATGTGGCCCCCAGCGACTATTTCCTGTTTGCAGACCTCAAGAGAATGCTCGCCGGGAAGAAATTTAGCAGGGATGAGGAGGTGATCGCCGAAACTGAGGCCTATTTCGAGGCTAAAGACAATTCGTACTACAAAAATGGTATCGAAAAGTTGGAAGAACGCTATAATCGGTGTATCGCCCTCGAAGGCAACTATGTTGAATAATAAAATCGAATTTTGCCAAAAAACTGTGTTTTACTATGGTAGACCGGGGACTTTTCAGTTCGACTGTTATATAGAGACGAAATTTTTGTTGCGCAATTTAGTGCTATCAGAAAACGCGTGGAATATAACTACGTTACACATGTGACTATTGTAACAGATTCATTGAACGGTAAAAATGTCAGGCTTTGTCCCCTCCGTATACTCCTCATATAGCCCCATGCAATTTCTACCTACACCTTCATGCAAGACGAAC